>WKLE02000462.1:19567-36172 GCA_014885115.2 Asterionellopsis glacialis
ACAAATTACTCCAACGTTGTTTTTCCTAGCACCCCGGGTTGTTTTACCTAATGCAACCCCCCCCCCCAATAAAACGAGGAGAATTATTTTTGGTAGATAAAGAGTTGCTTTGGCTGGTTTCACGAGCATAGAATAGGAAAGCCATGAAACATTCTTTCTCTCTAAGAGACAAGGTCTTCTAGAAGACTAACTACAATAGAGATTCTCTAGACTAGAGAGGACTACCTCCTTGGACTTACCTAGTCGGACTTAGACTAGAACTAGACTAGAAAGTGAAACCGTATCTACTAGCTCTAGAGAGAGGACAAGTTCTACCAGTAGGGTCTGGTCCTCGAGATAGTTGACCCCCGGAAAATGGGTCCCTCCCCTGGAATGCAGAAGTTGACCGTAGTCTACAGTTCAGTAGCAATCCTACAAAGCACCAGTATTATATTTCACTCACCCGCTCAAGGTTTGACCCAGTATTTCACTTACCCACCCAGGTTTGAACCAATCCTGTCCGCTGCACGATTGATGAATGATTCAAGTTTACCTGTACAGGGCTGACTCATCATTTTTTTTCATCTTGGCGGAGTCAGTGAAACCAAAACCTGACCTCGAGGATCGAGACAAGCGAAAGACGATCACGCATTCCAATAAATAGGTGTTTCGAAAACAGCAGTTGAAAGTAAGAAGAACTGAACACGATGAAGGCAACTCTAATTCCTGCATTCCTGCTCATGTCCGCATCAGTGGTGAGCGGATTTTTTACAAGCAAAGCCGAACCGGTGAAATCTTTGCGAAGTGACGAGGCTTTCCGCATTTTCAAGGAAAAGTATCCAGATAGAGCTGCTCGGAAAAGAGCTCCATGGGCGTCTTGGGGTGTTCCCCGTGCAGATTTTGATGGTACAAAGTTCAAAGTTGTAGAAAAGGAAGGAACGATGGGTGAGAGAATGTCCGATATTGATGAGAAACGCGCGCGTGCTTCCTTTACTGAACTTGCAAAGCTGTATGGAGAAGACGAGGCCATTGAAATGGTTCGCATTATGCCACTTATTCTTGCTTTCAACAAAGACTGTTTTGCGGCCAGTCTGGAAGAATGGTCAAAGATCTTTGGAGCAGAAGAATCCAAGGCAATGGTCCTTAGAAATCCGGGACTTCTTGCAGTGCAACCACGTGAAGCTGCGTGTGCAACTGATCAGACAATGACCTTCTCGTACATCGTTGCCGCTACGCGTCCATTAGGGCCTGTTTTGCTACCTGGGACTTTATTTTTGCTTTCGACACCTCTTCTTGAAGAAGTAACGGGAATTCCAATCCGTTCAAGTTTTCTTGGTTTATTCTAACAAAAATTTTGGTGGTTTGAAAGCTAAAACGGATGAAAGTGGCTACAATTAAGTCATACACAGCTATTTGATGAAAAAACTTTAAGAGATATAGAATTTTGCTGTTGCATAGAACATTCAAGTTAAGGGCGTATCTCTCTATTCAAGCTCTAGGGTACTTGTTGATTGGTATGTTTTGAATTCTCGACCTCCCAGAAGACAGAGCGGCGCTATTCCTGCTATTTGGTACTTCAAGCCTCGCTCTCTAGAGCGCGCTTCTCTCTTTATCCATCTGAACTCTCTTAGGGCATATCCAAAGCAAATAGTAAATAACATCTTTTTGTACTCATTTTTATGGAACTTGTGTTGCATGACATCAACATCATCTTCTCATTAAATTTATCCGCTCAAGAGCTTCTACTCTAGTTAGTAAGAAATGATTTGAAGAAAGTTTGAAATTATTCTGATTTTTATTTCAATTAGAGTTTCATTCAGATGTAGACTGGAATCATATTGGAACCCAGCAAATAAATTATTAGTAACTTCAAAAAGGGAATCCATCACTCTCGAGGACTGGTAGGACTGACAATGGACACAGCATAGTCTAACAAACCAAATACCGGCACCAGGACAATTAGTCCTAGTCGCCAATGTGCTCTACCAGGGTGCTGTACAATACTCGTAGTCCTACCTGATACCCTTCATGACTCTAGGACCTACTGAACAAGAGATGTAGGCCCTAGTCTAAACAACCTACCGTAATTACTAATAGAGAGCAGATTTTTTGAAAATAGTCTACTCTTACCGGTAGGTTCCGAGAGACGGTGTCACTTACTAGAGGACCCCTCTAGAGAGTTCCATGATTTTCAAGTTTAGTGGGACCTAGGACTAGAGATTGAGAGGAACCTACAAGGTACATTAGATTTAGGACTTCGGGCCCAGGGTCAGTGCCACCTGGTAGGACAAGAATCTGTGACACCCCGGATAAAGTTTTTGTAGTCTTGGTGGTCCACTGTAATATTCCTTAGTCCTAGATCGTAAATCCTAGAACCTATTATTATTAATAATAATGAATATCCAAAAGGGGGGTTGGATTTTTAAGCAGGAAGACATGTCCTACAACTGCATTACAAAATAATAATGATAATATTATATCAAAAAAGGCGTATGAGTATGTACTAGATATTCAAACATGCGCCATGTACCAGGTACAATATCTTTGCGTTCTGAAAGAGGATCACGTACTCTACAGTAAATACAACGGGGGCACTTTGAGGGCGTGCTCCTACAGCCTATCACCAAGAACCCTCTACAGGACTAGGTCCTAGAAAAATAGTCCAAGCAGGACCTCTCTCTAGAGAGGACCTCATATGGTACCGGGTAGGACCCAAAGGCGTACGTTGTACCAGGTACTGGTACCGTGTGTCCTTACCAGGTACAGGTACTGGACTAGTCCTAGTCCTCTAGAGTCCTAGTCCTAGTCCTAGTCCTACTGTAGTTAGTAAAGGGTACCGGTACGAGAATAGACGATACCGTACCAGGTATCCTTTTCGGTACGAAGAAGAGAAAGCCGTACCACGTATCACATCTTTTTTTTTTGGTGTTAAACTCTCTCTATAGGAATCCAGTGAAATACAGCATTTTTTTGGGGTGCACTCATGTGATATCGTCTAGATCTAGTCTGTACAGGTAGTCCTTCTGTACCTTTCGTTAGGAGTTCTAGGCCTAGAGAGGTCCTCTCTACTAGAGAGAGTAGATAGAGGACTCTCTAGCCACCAGTACGAGTACAGGTACGAACCTTGTCTTCTCCATAGAGGACCAGCAGCACAGGACATACCGGCAGTGCTATTTAGGAATAGCCTCAAGACTCTAGAGATACAAAGATACCAGGTACGGTTCCATGAAAAATACGGTGCTGGTAGAAAGGGAAACGACCGACTGGTATTTTGGTTATTGTAAATTTGGGTACATTATGTACAGGTACGATTAAACAGATTTTCACTGTATGAATCCCCCTTTTCTTTCACTTTCTACATTATAAAGCGGTGAGCATGGGTCACAGGGCTGCGCTAGAGGGTGGTACTGTACCTTCTGGGATGTATGTTAATCTACTTATTTTAGGGGAGTATTTTTGCTGGTGGACAGGTACCGTAGGATGTAGGATCCTACTGCTGTTCTAACGACAATTGGTAACACAATGGCTGAGATATCCTACCTGGTACAGGTTTCTGAATACTAACTTCCTTCTACCGGTAATAGTACCTGGTAAGGTTCGTCTTTCTCTGGAGTAAGGAGGTATAGTATTAATTATCAGATACCGGTTCAACTTGAGGACTGACGTGTTGCGATTGGAACATTGTCGTTTTCTGACGAGTATCATCACGATATCAATAAAAATATTAATTAGATGTTGAAATTCTTCCATGCAGCAAAAGTGATAGAATAGAAGATAACAGGAAGTCGAAAACTGCATAGAAGGTACTCTCTAGGATCTAGTTCAATATCGTACAGGCACTCTATCCTGCTTGTTTTTGGATACACGTGAGGAACATGAAGAAAACTGTGTACCAGGTATTATACAGGTATGGTGTTTCGTAAATCTCTACTGGTATCCTTACTACCCGATAATTCAAAATGTTAAACGCATACCCAGGTACCAGGTACTCCACTAGGTGCTCCGTACCGTACGGGCACCTGTATTCCTGAAAATGACTAGAACAACACAAACCCTCACAGTCCTACATACGATACTGTAGATCAAAAGTGACTCCTGTGAAAAAAATATTAAAAAGTTCCAGAACAAAATACTGTACCATAATGTACCAGGTACTATATATTGAATATGTAATGTGCAGTAAATAACAAAAGATTTTCATTTCCCTTATAGTCTCTTCATATATATCAAATTTTCTGCTCTAGGACCTAGAGTCATTATCAGCATGGGGAAATACCAGGTACACCAGGTACTAGCAGGTACCAGGTAAGGTGCAAGCTCGTACCGGGTACCTGGTAAACTGAAATGGATTGAGAAAATTTGCCCTCGTTTCTCTATGTAGAACAGACCTATTGAAGTCGATGCTTCAAGCTCTGCTGCTACTTATGTAAAACAGCTATTCAAGTAATAATTATTATGAACGCCGCAAATCGAATCCTGCATTCAGAAGTTTGACTCTTCGAAGTGGTTTATATCCGACGTGTTATGATTATATTTTAGCCAATAAAAATAGGTACAAGTCATGGTTGAACTTCTAATTTTCTTGACACCTCATTTTACTTGGGCTTAAGTTAAAAATAATACTGCCTTCTTTTCTAGTTTCTTCAATTTTACTGTCATAACTGATTCGATATTCGCACCCATATCATTTAATGTAACCTTTGTTCTTAAGTAATCTGTCTTGGCTGTCGCGAGAGACTCCTTTTCCTCTCGGCAACGTCAGAACGATTTCCTTGAATGGAAAGCCTAGTTATAAACAAGCTTTTGGTGGTTTCATTACTATTTAATAGCGTTTTTCAAATGAAGCTGTTTCGCATAAGTCCTTCATTAGATAACACTTTGCCATTTGCTTATAATCTGGATATCTTGCATTTGCAGAAAATCCTGTACATCTCAACGTACGGGACTTTTATAACGAAACCTACACAAATACTTATGTAACGAAGAATATTGAAATATAGAGTGTAATTCAAATTGGTTTTCGAAGGAGTACTTCATATGTGATACATTTTCCTCTACGAGGGCCAACGTGACTGTACAGCGCACACGCAGGTTGCCATTGCAGTACAAACACATGTAAAAAATATTGAACTTTTGGAGGAAATTTGAACATAGCGATACACTCCATAAAAACCAAGATTGTAAAAATTATAGACAGAATTCTAACAGTTCTTCATTCCAACAACAAATTATTCAAGATGACCTCTAATACAAACATGGACAGCTTCGCCTCTCTAGCTGGCGGTATACCCGACCTGTCACTCCTTCTCTCTCCAAGTCTGAATGTAAGCAATACTTTTCCTAGTAACACAATTTCAGGACAAGTGAATACGACACAAGATGTTCCTTCAGCGGCTGGATCATTCCTTCTTGGCATTCATAGTTACAAGTCACTTGAGGGTGTCGACCTTCCTGAATTCGTCAAAGAACATAATGCCACTCTGACGTTTCCAGAAAAGCTCATGCTCATGCTTACCTATGTCGAGAGACTTGCCAAGGACAACGGAACAGATCCTTTGATGGCCTGGACACCTGATGGAAGTGCCTTTGTCATCCACAATAAGGATGCTCTTGTTACACAAGTTCTTCCACTCTTTTTCAAGCAAGGCAAGTTCGCTAGCTTCACACGCAAACTTTACAGATGGGGATTTCGCCAAGTAAGCATCTCTCTCGAGCGTGTGCAACGCAAGGAGATGATTTTTGGACATGAATATTTCCAGAGAGACAACAAGGAACTCATGGCCAAGATGCGAAGTGTAACTGCAGCTGGAAGAAGACGCGCCGCCAAGAAGAATCATGATGACAGCAGGGGATTTACTGACCCTTTTGAAAACGAAGACATCCAAAATTTGAGCCAGATCCAACAGCTTCATCCTGACCCCATACAATCTATCCCTGATGCTACATTTGGTGGCAAGCGTCTAGCTTCAAATGATATGGATCTTTTGAATGGTCTTATTCCTCAATCAAATAAGAGATTGAAGCTCTCTGATTCTACCACTAATTCAAGTTCTGGAGGAAGCCAACGCCTTCTCCCCTTAACTTCGTTGGGCAACAACGGCCCTCTTTTACAAAACTCATCTGCAAGCCAACAACTGACAAATAATTTCTTGTCAATGTTGTCACAAGCGAACAATCTCAACAATGGCAATAACGGAAATATGAATATCAACAATAATTCCCTTCTACTTCAACAAGCACAACAATCTCTTCAGGCACAGCAGAATCTTCAAAATGCCCTGCAGCAACAGTCTTTGCAATCTGCTCGTCTTCAGCAGACCATTGCAGGCGACAATGTCAGACATCCAGCCGCCAACACACTAGATTTGCTAATGCAACAAATTCAACAAAAGTAAACAAAATTTGGTGAATGCACAAGTCTTAAAAAATAGTTTTAGTGTAACAAATTTATAGCTTACATATTGAATATATCTGAAAATGATCCAAATTATTTTTCATCGCGTACTCACTGGTACTTATACCATGTAGGACCTACATCTTCAAATCATGTCTGCAGAGTGTCGCAAGTGGATAAAAGATAAATCATGGTACAGGTGGGCTTGTCACACGTGTACAGGCTTGTGTAGGCGTTTAGATCTGAAAAAAAACAGCGCTGTGTAGAACTGTTCTAGAGAATTTCCACATCATTAGTGCTACGTATTCACATAGTCTCTATTGACTGGTATATCTTTTAAAGTCGTACTGTCGGAAAGTAGGATTCTGGTGATTATCCTTGAATGTAACAAATGCGAACCTCTGGAAACGACGGGCTGTTCGAATAAACTGTGACAGTTGTAGGACCTTCAGTACCAGGACTATCATACCGTACTGGAGGAGAGCCCGTTTTACGATAAGGTATGGGATATGGGATACCAGGTACCGTATGGGTCCGTCCTCTGATGAACCTTCTAGAACACGAGTGACACAGGCAACATCACTGTTTGGCGAGCTGGCTCGTTTTCATACTAAAACTAACTCTCTAGCGTTTTGTCCGATTTCATTATTTAAACGGTGAAGAAGTGTTGCAAGAGCACCAACAAACATCCACCACTTTGCATAATATTGTACTTCCCCATTTTCAATTTGTGGTTCTTGAGGGCCAAGATATGTAAGTGCAATTTTGTAGTGTACAAGTATTCAGAAAGTCTCTTCATGGCAAGTTTATTTTTAAATCTATTCTTATTTGATCTCCTGGTCTGACATCTTCAGGATGACCACATCTTCATGGTCACCCTCGAAGGATGATGGTTGTTGGCATGATTGTAAATCTAAAAACAAAAAATATACAATGATCAAAAATGTCAGTCGAATAGCTGGTATTTACCAACATAATTGAAAAGTGTACCAAAGACTTAGTATCTAATGGAAAAAGGAATCACTTCATACCACAGGTAGTAACATAAGAAAATATACAACAATGAAATATATATATTCATATACAGCTTGGAATGGAATTGGTGATTGTCGGATATTGATATTTCCTAAAGAATTTAGATAAATTATTTGACCTGGAAGATCCATGCAAAAAAATTTGAAGTGCTAAGATTTTTTATTTTCATAATATATTTGTGTTTTTTTTTTCAGATGGATGGATTCTAGAGATTATTTTAAAAGTTTACCCAATTCGAAAACTTTCAGGTCCAATATCATGCAAAAAGAAACGTTTGGCAATCAGTTGCAAAACTCGTTTCTTACGGGTACTTACAGCTGGTTCATGACCTAGTTCATAGAGAGTACATAAATTGAAGGCCAGTCCTTCAGTGAGGTAGGATGTGGGATCGTCTCTGATAATTGACTCCATAATATGAACAGCCTCATGCATTCGACATGTATAGAGTGAACAAAGTGCTAGATTGTTGCAACAGTCCGTCAAAACAGTTTGATTTGAATCTGCTCCAACAACTTCAAGTCCTGTAATCCATTCCTCCAATCGATACTTCGATCCTCCTCTATAATTAGTAATTGCGTTTCGTTGAAGATCAATAGCCTTGGAAAAAAATGGCATAGCTTGATCATAATCTGGATGAGCAAAGCATAGTAATCCATCATTCGCCAGCAATGTTGACATGACATGACGTGCATTTAAAAAGTCATTCATTTTTTGTTGTGTTGTATCTGATATTCCGTCAGGTGTAGGGGTAATTGAAGCTGCTGTGTCACTCCATTCCTTGGTGGAAGCCTGGAATAATTCAGATGCTTCACTCAAAGCTCCCACTTGTAACATCATACGACCTTGTCTAGAATAAACTTCGCATTTGTATGCCCCCATCAAGTTCGATTTCACCCATTGGTATTCTACCGATCCTGTTTCATCTTTCTGATGATCTACAAGCCATCTTGAAGTTATTTCTTGATCTATTGCCTTTGATAAATTTTTCAAAATATTATCCATGGCAGAAAGTGCCAATCTCCATTCGCCCTGACGTTGGAATGCATTACAAAGGGTATGATCTATACAAACCAACCACATTTCAGAGCTGTTGTCGTCAGTAGTGAACCTTTCGCGCATCTTGTAAAGAACATCAATGCAACGTTTGGGGTTGGAATCTGTATATTGTAAGGTTGCTGCAGCCAATATTCGTAAATGATTAGGAATCCATGTAGGGATTTCAGTGTCATTGTTGTCGCTACTTTTCTCGATTTCTGTACCGCTTTTATCGTCTTTGTCATCGTCTTCGTTGTTGTTGTCGTCATTTGTGTCAACCTCATGATCTACAGTAGTAAAACTCCAGCGTTTTACCTCTCGTTCAAGATCTGTATATCGTCTTAATTTAAGCCATGCATGACATTCCAATGTCAATATTTCTATAGTTTCATTTTGTAGTTGTTCATCAACATGGGCATCGGCTGCTAAATTGTCAGTATCTTCCTCTTTATCTTTTTTTAAAATAGAATAATACACCTTGGAATGAGGAGACGATGCGTTTCGAAGTGTTTCACCAGTCACTTGAAGGACATCACCCCAAGCTCTTCGTTCGACCAAGGTGCGTAACCTATCTAATCCAGTTTCATTGTTCGGTAGAGGACTTGGTTTTAATATCGGTGCTGCAGGAGTTTCCTGTTGTTGTCCAGATGTACGATAGGATGGACCTGATAAAAATATGTCTGCTGATTCATCTAATGTTGCCCCAGCATTATTATTATTCTGTTGGTGTTGTGAGGGTGTTGTATTACTTGGTCGATCATTGGTATTGTTATTGTTGTTATTTATGGGGGTAGTCACTTGAGGTGGAGGAGAAACAATAGTGGGAATCATGGCAGCAGATAAGGAAGGTGCAGCAGTTATTGTACGTTTAGTAGTAGTAGGTGCTGGTATTGCCTGAGGCTTCAGTGGAGGAGGCGGTGGAGGCGGTGCAAGTGAAGCAACTGTTGGAGGGGGCGGAGGATTTGCAGTGGCAGTACCAGCAGAAGCTTCACCAGTACCAAATGTCAATGGATGATCAGTTGTCTTTGTCGTTGCAGTTGTTGTTGTCGCAGTACCCTTGACCTGTGGTTGTAGATTATTGGCTGCAGCCAGGGTTGGTGGTGGACGGACGATGCCAGCACCGACAACACCAGATTGTGGAAGTGTCACAAGTGGCGTTGAACTAGCAAGTCCACCAGACGAAGGAGCCGCCGGAGGATTTGTCGTCCCATCATTCTTCGATTGCTCGGATGCCATATGGTAATTTGCCTTACAATCTTTCTCTACTCACAACCAGTTGGCATTCAATCGCTAGATGATACAGCTCTATTTACTATTTCCCGGACTGTAACGCTGCGTGCTGCTGCTTTGACTGTGACAAATGCGGAAATCTTCTTCTTGTCGTCGGAGGTGCTGGGTGTTGGTCTGTTGCTTGCGCTCCCAGTTTTGTCTCACAGTCAGTCAGTACCTCTTCGTAGTAGTCTAGCTGTCAATTTGGGGATCGGTTCGGTCAACGGATATCTTTTTATGTCTGCGTCCGTCTGGGCGTCTTACCGTTTTCACTCTTTTTCGGTAATAGAGTTCCTCTAATACCTCTCTAGAGAGGGAGAGAACCTATCTCTGAAATAAAAAGCTCATTCATTGATTTCGATTATCATAAATACATCATAATATTATTTTTTGCACTTTAGCCATGAGCAGCTATAATACATACGATAATCCAAAATGACGGCTTTGACGGGCATGTACTTTTTTATAGGCTTGGCTGCCATAGCTATTAGACGTCACGTTGAGATACCAAAATCCTTTGAATGGAACCCAGCACAAGCAAGTACATATGAATTCATGACAGCACTTACGTACAAGAAGCATGGGAATACAAGTGTCCTTACGTTGGAGAAAAACTACCCCAAGCCCATACCGAATGACAATCAAGTTCTTATTGAGGTGAAAACATCTTCTCTAAACCCGGTAGATTACAAGTATCGAAGAAATCCAATTCCAAATTTCTTGATACCGAAACCCAAGATTCCCGGCTTTGATGTTGCCGGGGTGGTTGTCAAAGTAGGAAAGCAAGTAACAAACTTCAAATTAGGAGATCGCGTAGCAGCAATGATGCCATTGCTGGGAACGCAATGGGGTGCTGCTGCTGACTACGCGACAGTTGAAGAGTCTCTATTGTGCAACATTGGAAATATCGATTTCGAAAGTGCTGCTTCCCTACCTTTGGTATCACTGACATCGATACAAGCTCTGGACAAAATCAAAGATCCAAAGGGAAAGAAAATATTGATTCATGCTGGTGCGGGGGGTGTTGGAACGTTTGCAATTCAGTATGCCAAAAATGTACTTGGCATGTACGTTGCGACGACCGCTTCCAAGCCCAAGGAAGATTTTCTAAAGTCGTTAGGCTGCGACTTGGTAATTGACTACAAAACTCAAGACTTTAGTAAAGTCGTTCGAAATTATGATGCAGTGCTTGATACAATGAGTTTCGCATACGAAAAGGCTACATTGAATCAGGGCGCCAATGTGCTGAACCAGAATGCTCACTACTTGAATATTTTGTCGTCAGATTCGAAACTTGTCAATGGCAAAGAAAAATCGCTTGGGTTTTTGACACTTCGGAATCTTATTAAACACAAATTTGTCAATTTATTCTTCAAGGGATGGATTCCGCAGTATCACCAAATCATTGTGCAACCCAGCGGAGAAAAACTTGCGCAAGTTTACAATCATCTGAAAAAGGGTGAGGTTCGACCAGTCATAGATAAGGTCTTTCCCCTTTCTGAGGCAGTTGATGCATATGACTATATTGAAAAGGGCCATGCAAGCGGAAAAGTGGTTTTGAAACATTGATTTTGTAATTAGTATTATTTATTTACTTATTTCACTGGTATGCATCATCATCGTCAGGACTGGGGATGTCTGATTTAGGCCCTGGCATAACATTACCATCCATATCAAATTCTACATCATCTAATCCCCATTGACTGAATTCGGCGGGTAATAATGTGCGGTCACGTACAGCACGAATAAATTCAGGTGCACGTGGACTTCCCATAACAGCCTTACCTACGACGACACCATCATACCCTACAGCCAAATGTTTTTTCATTTGGTTCGTATCTTGAATGTCACCGCATGCCAAGGAAATGATTGGTCCACCAGATCCAGGAAATAATCCCGCGAGTTGTATGGCTTGTTGTGGGTAATATTGCCCTGTTATCCGATCGTGATTGCTCACCAAAATATTCTGTGCAAGAGCATCCAGAGCTCTCTTGACTTCATTACGAGTGTGACATTCAACGATCGTTTCCAACCCAATGGCCGTTGCCAAATTTAGAAAATTATCCAAAGCAGGACCTAATACAGACGCAATTAACAATATCCCATCAGCACCTGCCTCCTTGGCTAAACCTAATTGAATTTCATCGACCACAATGTCTTTCATCACGACCGCAGCTGTATCAGATACACCCCGTACTGCGCGTACAGCAGCTTTTAATTCTGACATGTCACCCCCATATGATTTATAATCAACATTGACAAAGACAGCATCAGCACCTAAACGGACCATAGCTTCGGCAACCATACCTGAATCATCAAACCTTGCAAATGTTTCACCTGGACGACTTAATGATTTACGTTTAATATCAACAATAAAACTTCCGCGTCTCATTCCCATTTCAGCCATACCCAATTGTTGAAGTTTTCGTGCACGTTCTTGTTCTTCTGGTGTTTTAGCTTTAGCATTCGGATTAGCTGGATTTTCTTCATCATCGTGTACACGACGCAATGCCTTGGCTAATCTCATGGGAGACTCAGACTCTTGTGCATATGACATTGCCATCCTAACTGGATCAGATAATGACTGATGTTGTGCCTTCACACCCTGCATTTCATATTCTTTCCGATGAACTGCACCATACAAATCTTCGGGAGGATTACGTGTTGAGTAAAGAATTTGTTTTTGTTGTCGTTGTGGACAACTGAAAAAGTGGTGATGTCTTTCATTCTTTCTTGTGTTTCTACTACTTTGATTAGCCACAAAAAGAAGTGATGGTGCTGATGTAGATTGTACACGCCTATTGTTACTGTAAGCAGATAGAGTTCCACAATAACAGCTACACAGCAACAAAATTCCAAAAAGAATTCGTACTGATATCATTTTTTAAAATTAAAATCCTCCACGCGAGATTTGAATATAATGGTGATTCTGAAAGTCTAATGAGCGATCCTGGTAGAATTCCTTTATTTTGACGTTTCAAATGCAAATAAATTCAGAAAATAGACAAGGAGGTATGTGATTGTCTTGGATGATGATTTGAGTGGTGTGCAGTGTGGTAGAGGTGTGATTGCTTGTGATGTGAACGTGATAAATGGTGATGGGTAGGATCGAAGATCTTCCGTGTCGAAAGAACATTAGAAAAAAATGATTGGTTTTCTCTCTCAAAATAGATATCGAATACTGGTAGAAGGCCAGACTGACAATTTGGTCATTATTTTTTTTAGCTGAAAGTGAGAAACCTCGACGTCTGCGCCATAATGTAGGTTTCATGCAGAATGTTTCTAGAGAGATGTTTCTACACTTTCTCAAGACCACTTCTCTTGAACTGTTGTGGAATTATTTTTAAAAAAGATAATCTAGTTAGTGCGTAAAGAAACAGAACAGCAATATATCCGTTTGCGCTGTATGTAACTGTTTGATAATTAATAGATACATATGATAAATACGGTCTCATCACATGTAAATGGCATTATGAACTGCAAAAATGTTTTTTAGGGTCCGGATTTAGTTCCGCCGATATTCTCTTGCTGGCAAATCATTTTAAAATTTCGTTTTGTTGTTGGCGTTCACTTGGAATGGCAGATATGGTTCTGTTGAAGTGTTGAGAGCTAAATGCAAGGGAATCTAGTAGTCCCTTCAGAAGCACACCACCAATCAATCGTCCAATACCAGGGCCTGGTTTTAGCAACTCTATAACCTAACATACCGTACTTCAAGCCAAGACTTTCGGAATCTTACTTATTGAGTTATAGTTACTTCCTCCTGAATTTTCTCAGAATCCCATGATAGTTTTGTAAAGGTGGTCAATGGCGACAAAAAAGTGAAAAAAGGCAACTATGTGGTGAACAAGTTTTGAAGAATGATGAAGACTCTGAAGGGTGTCACTAGGACCTACCAACTGTAGGGTATACACCATGAACTAGATCTAGAGGGGTCTTCCAGCGACTAACCAACTCGTTTTAATGCTATTGAGTTCGTCGAAAGTGGACAATCCTGGCAGGAAAACGGGCCTTAACACGCCCTCAGCTAGACCATGTCATCATGGTGTAGTTTTGCGGTCTATGATAAATCTGAATGAAGTGATATTTTTGTGTAATAACCTGTTGCCTATTAATTTTTAAAGTAGTATGTAGCAGATCTTCTAAATGTCTTGAAATAAAAAGATACGTCCATCTGCACCACCAGTGAACAACCAGGGTTGAGATGGATGAAAGGCTAAAGTCAATACGCCAAGTTTGTTTTCGATTGAGTGACCTCTCAATATTTTGACTGGAACCAAAAGAGGATTTCTCATCAAATCAGAGTAGACCATACTGTGGAACACATGCACTGCTCCGTCGTCGGAAGCACTCGCCATGAGTGGATATCTACCATGATAACCAACCGACCGAAGAGCACGCTCGTGGTATTTGAGGGTCTTGTATGGCGTACTAGAAAGATCAAGGTCAAACCATACCATACGACGGTCAAGACTGCCGACAATAAGGTGGTCACCGCTCGAGTGAACATCCATGGACGAGATCCATCGGCATCCTGAAACTAACCGCTTTACCATTGCCTGTTTGACCAAGTGGTAAATACGCACATGCTGTTGACTGGCAACAAATAAAAATGGCTTGTTTGGATGGAAACATGCCAATTGGACTTCACCCTTTGTCTTGCGGAACGGTTGCTGCGTGTTCACCTTACTGAGTTGGTGAATCAGAACAGCTGCAGCTCCAGCCTTGGGGCTCACCGTGACAAAGTAGTCGCCCTTACGGTGCCACTTGACACTAGCCATCTCACGATTCGTACGCAATATGGATACAGGCCCAGAATAACCTCCAAACGCACTTACGGCTTTTGTGTCGGGGGTTTCTTTCGAAGACTTTGCAACTGAAACCCAGCGAACAGCCTTTGTCTTAAAAGCTGAACCATCCTTACTATGAGATGCAGCTGAAGAAAGTAAGGCATCAGTGATCTCTGAATCTTGTTCTCCACCAGTCCCAGTCGCAATGACTACTGCACATTTTCCGGCGGCAGCAAGAAGACAGTGATGATTACGATTTGGATTCCATTCCAAAGAAACTACAGGCTTTACGCTAGGAGTGCTAGTGTCGTCGTCACTTTCACCATTCGGATTTTCATCATCATCGCCATCAAAAGGAGCGATAATTTTTGACACATTCCAGCTCTGTAGGAGGCGACCAGTCTGCACTTCCCAAAGCCGGACGTAGCCATCTGTAGCTGCACTGGCCATAAATTGACCATCAGGACTGGGACTGACAACGCGAATCACGGGGGGTTTGTCACCCTTTTCATATGGAGTTTTGTATTCAAGACATTTGACTGTTGGGAAAGGACGCAAGTCACTAGCTTTGGGAAGACGGGGGACTAAAGTCTCAGGGTCAATATTAAGGCGACGCTTCATCACACGCGGACAAAGATACAAGTCCAAACATCGCTCAAACGCCTCACGGACGGAATGCTGATAGGCTCCTACAGACCGAAGATTAGGGTGTTTCTTGGGTACAAGCAAGCCATGAGGACGATCCTTGACATCCATTTCTTCCCATTCTTTCAAGTCATCTTCCGTCGGTAAGTATTCGTCAGGTGGAACGTAACTTTCGGCGTGTCCGGGCGGAGGGAGTTTTGGGGCTGCAATGTGCTGAGCTCCCTTTCTCATGGCAAGTTCGTCTTCTTCATCACCCTGCCAGAGCATAAATAGCTTATCTGGATCATCCTTGTTTTTCTTTTTTACATCATTCATATCTCGAACTTTGCCGGTTAAGTAATCCATATTGATATGACCCTTTTCGAGTTTGTCCAACAACCGGCGTACTTGCAATTTGTCCCACTTGCTGGGTTGAAAGCGGTGCTTTGGTTCGTATCTGTTGTCGTTGATACCAGATATTTCCTTGTTCACTCCAGAAAAGTAATCGATATAATCAGGATGTGCATCGAATTCGGGGTGCGCATAGGCTCCTCCCTGAACACGACGAATTAGCTCTATCTGCCTTTCGGTGAGAGTGATGTCCTTGTCGTTAAGAGCATCGTGGACTGTAAACTTTCCTTGTGCCTTGTCATCGCTTCGTGCGATTGCCTGGTCAATTAGATCACCGCCATCGCCCCTGGCGCTTGCTGATTTGACAACTTTTTCACCGTGAGCATCATAACCAATATGATCGTATTCGTCGTACCAATGCAATGGAACCCTTCCGATTCTGTTGTTGACCCCTTCTTCGTCTTCGTCATCTGATGAAAGGTTATCCGTATGCATCCATTCTGCTTCTTTTTTTTGACTTTCCGAATCCTTAACCTTCGGTTTGCCGCTTCCCTCGACAGTACGCTTCCAAGCTCGAGGTGCCGTATCGTACGCTTCGTCGATATCTTCTACAACATCAATGCCGGCGTCGGTATCTTCATCACTATCGTGTTTCAGTTGATCTTCCAACAAATCTTCGTCTTCATCCGAAGATCCTTGATCCTCAAAGTCTTCTTCGTCTGATTCACCATCCTCTTCATCACTGCCGTCTTCTTCTGATTCATCATCGTCACTTCCGTGTGCGATTTCGTCTGCGGAATCATACACACTGACTTCTTCGTCTTCCTCTGAGGCAGAATCATCAACTGGAGACAGTTCCGGCGGTTCCACCTCTTTTTTCTTTGACGACTTTTTGCTTTTACTTCCCATGATCTTCTTAGCTACTGTATGCTCCAGCAATCTTTTCAAATTGAATTTGAATGGAGGATAGCACTGTCTTGTTCCGCACTGTATAGAAAAATTACGCCGAGTTTGCAAAAAGGAAGAATGGAACCAACTAAAGAACAAAAATCATCTGGGACACTGGAAGGAGAAAATCCAGTGGCCGCCCGCCGCCAATATCATAGAAATAGGTACTGAGCTGACCCT
>WKLE02000465.1:1300-30855 GCA_014885115.2 Asterionellopsis glacialis
AGCCATAATGGTAAGATCTCCAGCAGCTGCTCGGACAGGTCCACCACTGATTGGACAATCCAGAAAATCGATACCCTTTGATTTAAATTTTTCGGATGCAGATTTTGCCCACGTAGCTGTTACAGTACTGCATAGCACCACACAAGACCCCTCCTCCAGCAATTCCAACAAGCAATCATCAGTGTTTGCACTACTACCCTTGAAACAGGTCATCTCACATTGCATTTCATTTACCAATACTAAAATAACAAAATCTGCCGTACCATCCATGACAGCATCCTTTAGGGTGGCTGGTGGCAACGACGACGACGGAGCCTTTCCAACGGCCTTACTATCATTATGGAATTTGGCAACAGCATCTTTGTTCAGGTCGTATCCAATAACATGTTTTGTGGATGATGTATTCAACAAAGCTCGTGCGATGCCACCACCCATGGCACCAATGCCAATTACGGAAACGTTTGCCATCCTCTTGTTGCGTGTTTTTTTTAACTGTGTTGGTTTTCAAAAAATATATCACATTCAAGAAAAATATTTGAAGAAAGAAAGAAGAATATTGCGTTGAATGATCGCTCTACTCTAGAGTTCAAAATCAACGTAGTAAGCATGTATTAATAGACGTTTTGGCCCATAATCCGTCACGCTCGGGGAGTGACAAAAAATTTCCATGCTTTTTACTAGATTTTATTTCTTCCGACACACTGAAACATGCGATTCGAATACGAGTGCATGTGCGATTTTCACAAAAACATGCTAAAAAATATCGATTTTCTTTTTGATGTGACGACTGACGACACTGGTAACTACCCTCGTAAGTAAGTACCAACCTATAAAGTCAGTCCGTCCGTCCGCTCCTTGTACATGTTGGGTGTGTTGTGTGTACCTGGTAGTGTTCTCCTTGTCCACATGCGTACATACGAGTAGGCAGACAGACTTCAGAGTGGCCTTGAGATCTATCTGTGAAAGGTTGTGGTGGATTCCGATTGGGTGACGTTTTTTTTAGTAATTTTGAATTGCATAAGTTTTTCTTGACATCAAACAGACGCAGAAAAAAAAATAATCCCAACTATGCATCACAGTCCCTGTCTGCGTGCTCATGTTCCACTATTCTTGAAGAACATCTTGCAGAACATCAATATTTTCGAGAAGACTTCTTGTCATTTTTGGAAGGAGAAAGATATTTGCTTTTATAGATAACCATTAACGTTTAGAACTAGTCCTTTTGCTACAAGGCTCAATCATCAGAATAATAATAATAACAACAACAACAACAACCAAATGATGCCATTGAACTTTGGAGGACTTCTCGTTGCAATCGTGTTACAAACTTCGTCTATTGCCGCCTTTGTAACAAATCCCAAACACAATACGTTCGTATCGTCTTCTTCGTATCGTGTCAAGCAACAACAAAAACCAGTAAAATGTCTACAAATGGGATTTTTAGATGATATATCTTCTTTTTTAAGTGAACGTGATGGTGATTTTGTGAAACTTGAAAAGACTCAAAGTTCATTTGGACCTGGTCCTGCATTGTTATTGTACAAGGTCCCCTTGGGAATTGATGACGATGAGGTATATGATATGTTAGAAGATGGCGCACCCAAAGCATTCGAGGAAGGCATTGTAATTCAACGAATCCAAACAAGTGCAGATGGATTGCTAGATTTAAAGGTTCAATCAGCATTACAGCAAGTTGTTGCCAAACAACGAAATAAAGATTCGCCACCACCACCAAGAAAAGTCATTGCGTATTCCAATGAAGAAATGGAGGGATGTCCTGTCTTGTTTTTTTCGGGATTTCGCAATGAAGAAATGATGGCAACGTATGAAATATTAGCATACGAAATTTATCAAGAAACGGGTGGATTATCCCCTGCATGTGCCAAGGCTGTACCGAATTCCATGGAAAAACCACTAAGACAAGTTGTTGAAGAAATATCAAATGATCATGCTGAAGCAATGGCATTGGAACAAAGGCAACCAGAAGCACAAGCACAAGCACAAGAGCAATCATAGGACACGGACAGATTGCACAAGCCTTTTGATACACTACCATACTTTTTTCCGCGCGCTAAAGTCTTCGTGAAAAATTAGCTAGAGAGAGAGAGACAAGATGCATAACAATGTGAACAAAAAGTAGCTAGAGAGAATCAAATTCAAGATATTTAATTAATCAGGCTGTTGCTAAGGTTTTTAAAAAGTACCCTTATTTACAATGTCTCCTGCTGAGAAGGTTTCCTTGTGACTTTGCAAAATATCCTTGATATGGTATTGGCTTCTTGTGGATTCTCAAATACTTTTTCTTGCTTTGAATCAGATGTTCCTGTCAGATCCAAAAATAGTATTAGGTTTTGACAAGGTCATTTCGGCGTATCTTGGGATTCTGTAAGGATCACAGGATATTTTTCGCATCTGGTATAGTCTATTTTGTGTGCCTCGGTATGCTGAACTACCTTATAGTTGTGACGTAAGTTTCAGCTTTTCGAGTCTTTGCTGAACGAAACCAAATGACCCGTTAACCCCCCCCCCCCCGCCGCCTGCTCTCAATTAGCGAACAAGGATATGGGGTTCTTTACCAGCTCCTCTAGCAATCAATACTTCGTCGTCAAGGTAAGTAATTTCCAAATATCTACTACGTTGCCAATCTTGTGGTATAGGAAGTTGGACACCACCAATAGTCACACCATCGAATTGCTCGACAAATAGTTTCCCCTCTGTAAGCTCATCGTAAAGCATGGGTAGTAGAGTCGTTGTCAACACAATATCTACGGGTTGTCCAAGCACTTTCGACGAAAGCACAATTTTGACCAAGGATTGATCGTCTGTAATTTCCATATAGACATCCTTCAGGTCATAAATATGTTTGAGTGGAGAAGCATCGCCCATGAGTTCTGTAATCAGAGCTGTTCCCATATCAGGATTAGAAAATACAAAATTCCATCGACCATTTAGACCCGAGTCAAATGCTGGTTTCCGCTCGTTTAGTGTTTCCAATTCTTCCATCAGGGCATAGCCATCATGTCCATCGTCTGTTTGTGTGGTTCCCAAAAGTTTTTTCTTAATTTCTTGACGAAGCTTCTCCTTTTCATCACGGTCCTTGCCGTCATCTTCAATAATGGATCTATCCCTTTCAGATGCTGCCATTACAATACTATCTTTTGTATCTAAACTGGTGTAACCTTGACAAACTCCTAATGCAACATTGACGGCAGCTCCTGCCACACTTTCGACAGAAACTGGTACCTCCAATGGAACGCCCAACAAATCAGGTAACATTTTAGACATGGCTTGTATGGGGTATAATCCTAAAATTTCTTCCGCAATCTTCCCAAGAGGTGATGCTATTCGTGGTGGACTGATTCCGTATTCCGACCCACCATAAATAAACACTGGTCGTATGATACATCCATGGTATCCAAATAAATTTGCAATGACCCGTTCGGATTGTTCTTTGCCTCTTGCATAATCTTGTAAGAATGCAAGACGTTTGGACAAATCCCGAACACGTTGTGCATTCCCCACAAAGACAAAATTTGTTACTCCAGCATCCTTGGCACCCATAGCTGCTGTACCTGATGCAGCATTGATCGAAATATCATCCCTTGATCCAATAGACCCTACAGTACTAATCACTGCTGTACATCCCTTTGCAATTCGTGTTACTTCTTCTTGTGCGTTAGGAGCTGTTAAGTTTAATTTGATTGTATTGTCTACAGTTCCAGACGTTGATGTTGAAATATAAGGAATGTGTCGCGCTTTCAATTGTCGAACAATCTCATTACCCACAAAGCCAGATCCTCCCAGTACTAGAACTTTATGTCTACTACTACTACTTGCTGTTGTTGTCGTTATTGCGGATGTATCACGTTTATCATCAAGTACCATTCTGATACCCACGTTTGGATGAATCGTGGTTATCCAGCAGCACCTCCGACGCTTTTGTTGAACATAATTAGGACAACCCCAAGAAGAAATAACGAACGATGAACACTTTACATATATCCCAAAAAGTGTAAAGACACACAATACGACTCGTGCATGTTTTACTATACCAGCTAAAGCTTTCTTCACCATTATTTTTATGGTGTACAAAAGTGAAAAATTAAGTATTGTATATCTTTTTGAGAGAGAGAGATCTACAATTTTTTCTCTTTTGTGGTGGTGAGATCCTCACCACAAAACCAACAGTTTGTTGACAGTCTCTGCTATGATGCAATATGCCGTAGAAACTGGAAGAAACAAAAGAACACACACACCCAAAAAAAAAGAAAGAAAAAGTCCATCAAGAGAGCAAAGATCTTTTTTGTGTCCGCCCAGGTTCGCTCGCATTTGTGCGCGTAACGATACAGCACCCCCAGACACAGAAAGAGGGAAACACGAACTAAGGGAAGTGATGCAGACTAGAGGAGAAAGCATAATTTCGTTTTGTGTTTTTGGTCCGTCTGAAACATACAGTCAGTGAGTTTCAGTGTCAGATCTCGACGATGACAAACAAAATAAAATTCTCAACCTAAAGACATCATCATATTTGGAGGAATAATTAAACTTGAGTTGCTACAAAAGCCTTTGACTTTTGATTCATAGATTAACATTTTTGATTATGCAACAAGAAGACGTGGACGAACCGAATCAGTACAACGATGATGATAATGTCGTCCAAGATACCAAACCTACTGCTACTAGTAGTTGTGGTGTATTCTTTTTAAATGAACTCCCATCAGATTGTTTCTTAATTATTGCATCCTTTCTTTCTCTAAAAGATTGTTTACAATTTAGTTCAACGTCAAAGTCTTTGTTATTCAGTGACACGATACACCAAGAATTACAACGACGTCGAATGAAATTTACTAAACCATTTTGTTATTCAACTTTAAAAAGAACGGATTATTCATTTTTCGGGTATCAGGAAAATCCTGAATCTGTATCGCATGTTCTTTACGAATACAACAGCAACAACAACTTCAACAACAATGGCGGTACTCAAGAAGAAGAAGAAGAAGAAATAATTGATTATCATCCACAACAATTGCAACGTCTCCCAACAATTTTGAGTCGGATGGAATGTCTTCATAAATCATTACCTTCATCCTATCCTTTCATTTCGTTAGTTCGTGATTTAATATTGGATATTCGAAATTATGAATACAATCAAAACATTCATCATACTTGTAATGATAATGATGATGATGATGATGGTACGAGATCACATTCCTCTTGCTGCAAAAAATGTTTTAGTCAAATGTTAAAGAATCAATACTGTGCATGTATTAAAGCTCATCGATTACATTCAGAATTACTTCAAAAGGTAACAACTCATTGTCACCCACAAGATTATTATTATACCATGGCAGTAAAGCGACAACAACGTAAAAAACCACGACAACGTCAACATCGTCGTGGTGAAGGAGGACCACGATTATCTCCACCCGTCGATGAAATTTCTGTAACACTTCAACAGTATTTAGGTGATGTTTTATGTGCCTACTTTTTAATGGGACATTCTGTATCAGGGATTATTGAAGGTGGTATATCAGAACAAGAATGGATGAACAAGGTATTGTTACGGAATACTGGGAAAGAGAATCACCCTACCACCAAAACTGAATCAGCATCAACAACAACTGACAGCCACAATGATACGAATGATGACAATATTGTTTCCTTGTACCGTAGATGGATATTTCTTCACAGTACATTGTTACGGACAGTTCCATTTACAAAAGAACAACAAGTACAATTGGGTATCCAATTACGGCCATCTTTGTCAGAAGCAGCAACAACAACAAACAGTAATGAAAACATCCTTGACAACACTTCTTGTTTGATTTTCCCATATGCTCCTTTTGTAGGTGTAATGAAAAGTACTATAATTCAAGAGTTACTCATGGAAATGGAAAGACCACCAGGATTCGGCAGTAGGAACAAGAGGAATATGTTGTATGCACCCTTACCACCACCATTACGAATGGTGTTAAATGATTTTGGACATTTAGGTCCAACCTTTCGTGGTCGTGATTTGATACGTTCCCAAACAATATTTGCATCAAATCCTGCAAGTACTATAGTTGCATTTGAAAGTTGGATGATTGCTACAGGACAAGGTACTAATGGCACTACCAGTAGTAGCAGTAGTAGTAGTAGTAGAGGAGGAGGTGTAGTAAATCCATTCATTCAAGCATGGGGTCAAGGTACAGATGATGGTATTGATTGGTTATTACAATTACACACAGAAGCAAACAAAACAACACCCTTGACAGTGGAACCTCATATCATTACGATTAAAAAGTAATATTTTTTTTTAAACTAAACTTACAAAAAGGAGTACAAATAGTATTCTAATATTTTTTTTCATATCTACAGTCAGTCTCTACCTCCCTCGTCAAAACTGCCAGTGTCAGGCAGCGCGGTGGCAAAGGCAGAAGCTTATACAAGTGAGGGTGAGTAGTCTAGTGTGTTTGCTTGAGCGGCGACAGAAAGATTTTCAAGGTGGTTGATACTGGCTTTAGCAGCTTTAGGCTTTTTTTTTCTGGAAGAGGGGTGATCCCTGGGGGTGGTGCATGCCCTTTGGGGGGGGGTGAGATATTGAGAAGGCATTGATTGAAGATAAAACGAACTAAATGACTGGGTTTAGAACATATCTAAACAAAGAAAGTCCAAGCCAGATCCGTCTTTTCAATAACCAAGTTGGAATGGACAAAGCGATATTACTGTGATTGTACAGCTGCAAAGAGTCTACTTCACCAATAAGAAGCACAGGCACAAACAAAAACACAAATACTGGAATAGCATGGCAATGTACATGTCAAAATAATTCATTATAGATATTATAATTCTAAATTTGGACACATTACGTTGGTGCACATCATGAAAGAAAGTATTCTCTTTTACCTCCAAAACAACACAGCCTACAAATAATAATAATATTGTAAATTCCTCAAACTTCTTTCAATCCGTCTCCAATATCTTTGTTCACTTTCTCCACACAAAAGAGAAGAAATATAATCTACTACTGTATAATTCCATTTTCTATACACCCACCCAATCACACAAGTCTCTCCATCCTTTTTGGCTGAATATTATTTAAATTCGTTTCTTAATTGTCAACCTTGAGTCCAGCAAAGGTACCTTCCTCTCGTTCTTCATCCCACTTCTCAGACCAAATGGATGGACAGATAGAGGTAGCGTATTGCCTAAGGGCCTTGCAACCTTCTTCATCCTTGGTTTGCTTTAAACACAAAAGCCATTCATTGTAACGATTCCAGCAATGGTTGGCTTGGTTTTGAGAAGGGAAACGCGCATCACGAGGTGTTGTACGGACAGCCTTCACTTGGTCCAACAAGACACTTTCTTCCTTGCTTAAATCAGGAATAGAATCCGTGAAAATTTTGTTTAATTTAGTTTCACCCATGATTTTGATTCTAAGAAATGATGTAAAGTGGTCGAGTGAAAAACGCAACACCAGAAAGGTTTTCAAGGAGAGAAAAAAAGGGTGAGGGATATTTCATGTGAGGGGGGAATGTGGAATCCACGTAAAACTCAGTACAAATTTCTACGTCAAAAAAGTCCAATCCGAACTCGACGACTCGATCGCCAACGGGGACGGACCGGTCCATCTCTGCTTCGCAATGGCGGAAACGATGGATTGGAAATGAGCAATTTTGTCCATGTCAAATGCATTATTTGCATCAAACACTCTTCCAAGCTAATGTTCTGTTCAAAATGTCATCAGTTGGACCATTTTTCTTGTAATCTACCGGTAATCAAGATCAACGTACCTAGCAAGCAAGATCGTTGAGAGTCGCCTCACGCTTTGCACCAAAACGCTCTCACACACAGCTAGAGCATGCAGTAGTGCTCAACATCGCGTCGTGTCGTCGTTGATCGGTTCCACCCCGTCCGTCTCGTTTCGTTTGGGCTGGGCAGTGGCTGTTTCTAGCTACAGGAGATACAGTAGAGTTCTACGCAAAATGTAGATTCCTACGAAAGTTGCACGTACAAGATTTGCGAGATCCAATGCGCAAACAAAATCGCGCGATAGCGAACTTGAAAGGCAGACGTACGTCTGTCTTGCCTCTTGGTGGGTTCAAAATCTGTGTGGGGAAAAAAAGAGACGTCCCAAAAAACGTCAACATCAACATAGCATCTACGTACCGCGCGGTTTTTCTGATGGGGAGAATCTCCATGTTGATGTTGAAAAAGCATGTAGTAGAGGCGTCATTCGCATGTCAACATATCTCTAGAGACCTACCTCAACATAATAATATAAATCACTGCGATATTCATTATATCTTTAATCAGCTGGTAGAAAGCTTGGCGCATCTGTATCTATCAAATAATACAAGCCTTGATTTTAAAAAGAAGTGACTCAAAAATTTGTAAACATCCTTTTTGTCCTCTGAAAAAGATATATACAATTACAATAGAAAAAAGATGACGTCCAAGATTCTTCTACAACATCTTGGAAGCTTCTTGTTTCTAGTCGCATGTTGTAGTCACACTACCAAGTTCGCATTTGCCTTTACCAATGTAGGTAGTCCATTTCATTACCGCAGCACTAGGACACGTGATACTAATAATAATGGTGCATTATGGTCGACGTCCAAAGAAAAAGACATTACACGTGATACAAAGTATTATTCACCAAGTAGTGGTGGTAGTGCTGCCGCTGCTGGTGAACAACGTATAACCTTGACACGATTCTTAAATTCCAAGGTCAAGGCAAATCCAGAATTACGTGATTTAGAATTTTTATTAAGTATTCAAATGGCATGTAAAACAATCTCAAATTTAGTCAATCGGTGTGGATTAGTGTATGCATCGGGAAATGAGGATTATGGATTAAAACAATATCCCCCGGAGGATGGAAGGTTTTATTCCATGAAACGATTGGATCAATTATCAACCAATATATTGAAAAATGCATTACGATTTACAGGTAAATGTGAAGTTGTGACACCTGCAGCCCAATCCGATGAAGAAGCTCCGGCACAACATCAACCAGGTGTATTAGTTGCAAGTGCATATGATAGTAATTATGGTAAGTTGACTGTGTCTGAGTTGTTTTAAAGAAATGTTTCTGCTGGAATCTTGAATAGGGAACAAAGGAGAAGTACCGGCATTCGTGTTACTCTACCAAAACTTGTCTTTCTCTCGTTGGTCTCTTGCTCTTTCTTGTTCTCATTTTCCTGTCTTCGTGTCCTTCCGAAATATCATCAACAGTTGCTATATTGGATCCATTGGATGGATCCGGTAATGCGGATGCTGCTATTTGTACAGGTACAATTTTTGGTGTATTTGAAGATAAGAATGCGAATGCAGATGGTAGTGAGGCTGGTGTTGGTGGTGATGAGGATGATGGGATTGATAATGTTGTACTTGGTGGATCTGATAGTTCACCGAATGTATTGTTGGATGCTGTATTACAACCTGCAAGTAATATGCGTGCTGCAGGGTATTGCTTGTACAGTTCGGCAACAGTCTTGGTATTTACATTAGGTGAAGGGTGTGTCTATGGATTTACCTTGGATCCACAAACGAAAGAATTTATTTTAACACACAATAACTTGACCATCCCTCAACGTGGGAATGTGTATTCCTGTAATGAAGCCAATTCAGAAGGTTGGTCAGCTGATATACGTAATTATTTGAAAGCATTAAAGACAGGTGATAACCAAACCAAACGACGGTATGCACATCGATATGTGGGTAGTATGGTGGGTGATATCCATCGTACCTTGTTGTACGGTGGTATCTTTATGTACCCCTCTGACACGGTAGATCATCCACAGGGAAATTTACAGCTCTTGTACAAAACTTCTCCCATTGCCTTTGTGGTGTCACAAGCTGGTGGTAAAAGTCTCGATGAAACAGGTAATAATTTACTTGATGTTCAACCAGAACGTGTCCACCAAAAGTCACCATGCTTTATTGGATCACCTGATGATGTAGATGAATTACAAAATTATTTGAATAAACTGCAGGATAAGATAGAGTAGAAAAAAGGGTGGTGAGGTTAAGAGTGGCGGGAGGGGGGGGATAAAGTTCGTACTGGTGGACTTTTTAAAATGGGCATCACAGATATAATGAATAGCAAGATACAACTTGTTCATTATCAGACGATTCATTAAAATACTAAATATGTATACCATACTGCTCTAGACTTAGTCTGTATTCAAAATCATGACAATTATTTTGTTTGTCCAATTAGTCATGGTCCACTCGTATCATCCAAAGTGAAGTTGAAAAACTGGGACTCCTGTACGCACGTCTCTCCTTACGTGAATCCACTTTCAGATCTCGACATTCATTTGCCTTTTTCTACCTGAAGAAAGACTAAGACTCGCTGATTTTAGTTCGAACTCCAATTAGATATTTCCTTCGCAATCCAGGTTGATCTTAATTTGCTTTTTCCTTCTCGGGGTTTAAAAATGTCTCTCTTGAGAGAAGAAAAAAAATTGTTTTTTCAGATTTATTATATTAGGGACAAGGTTATAAGTATGAAGTATAAAAAAATTCCTTTGGTGGTACCGGTAACGCAAACGCACTTACTTTAGTTTCAAGATTCAAGATTGGGACCCGGTGTCAACTTCTCCACAAGTCACACAAGTAGCCGACTACAATTTTCTCTTTTTTTGTTTGGTAACAAATAATTTTATTTCAATACTCTTAGCATAATAAGGAACGCAAAGGCATTCTTGTAAAAAGTAAGCGCAATGTTTACAACATACCAGTCCATGTTATATATTGTGTAAAGGAAAAAAAAATTATTTAATTCTTTTTAAAAGTGACTGCAGGTTAATAAGATTTTATTCTCCCTGTCAAGCCAACATGCATGTATTGCTCTAATCCCTCTATCTGTCCTCAACTTTTAGCTCCAATCATTATCTACTAGTGAAATGCCATTCACCTGAAAGTGTTTTTTTTTTTTGGCGTGTTTGCTTTTTGAAAAGCAGCATCCGTAGCAGCACTATCAATCATGTTACCGTTGATATTGCAGGATATACTACCACCGCCACTACTACCAGTAATTGCATTTTTGCGCCTTTTTCATTCTACTTGATTACACACAATCTTTCCAGGTAGCGAGAGATGACATCACTATCTATATACACACACAATCATTCACAATGAGAATGAAAGGGAGTATTTTTCCTTCCTTTTCACTTTAGACAGTTCACAAAGAACGGTCAACAAACCAACCAGTCCACCAGCCCGCCACAGTAAACTCATTCCATTGAAATTGTTCTTTCTGAGAAAAAATGAAACATACATATCAAAATTTGACCCAAAAAAAAAAAGCCAACCACCACAGAGCTTGTTCTTCACCAACAATTCCTCACACTTGTCCATTTTTCTAATTTCACTCTTGACAAACTTTCCTGTTTCTATTTAAAATTTCTGAGACACATGAATCATATTATATACATGTACAAAAATAGTCCATTTTCTTCTTCTTTTTCTTCATTTTCCAACACAACCATTCAAATTTCCATTTTACATTCCAAAATCACCAAATATAATATTTTAGAGCCGCATTATTAATTTTTTGGATTCGCTCATCCACCAATGAGTGTCATGGGACGATTGTCATTGGCATTGGCAATCCCCTGTGCCGATCCATGTCCACCTAATTTGTAATGTTTTTTAGATAATGCATAATGAATTAATTTGTCCATTTGTGTTGTGGAAACACCCATTCGTAAGGCATCTCGTAACGATAGTTCCGAACTACCAAATAAACATACTTTAATTTGTCCATCGGCAGTCAAACGTAATCGATTGCATGTCGAACAAAAATGATTGGACATGCTTGTAATAAATCCTATACGACCTTGACTTGAAGAGGATGGTAATTTCCACCATTTGGTAGTATCATTGGGTCCATCGGAAATACGTTCGAGTTGCAATGGTTCTACCAACATGTTTAACATTTCTTGATAGGATACAAAACGATTGGAATTCCAACCATTATCATTAAAGGGCATCCATTCAATAAACCGTACATCGACTGGTAAATCCTTGGTCAGCATGACAAAATCGTGTAATTCAGTATCATTGCAATCTTTCATGACTACACAATTAATTTTGACACGTCCAGGTTGTTCTTGGTTTCCTAATAGGTCAGATGCTTTGTAAATCGAGTCCATAACCTTGTTGAAGGCTGGACGTCTTGTTAATGTTGTAAATTTATCAGCATTAAGTGTATCCAAGGATATGTTCACATGTGTCAATCCAGCATCCACCAGGGATGGTAATTTTTTGGATAGTGTGACACCATTGGTCGTCATACCAATGTGCGATACACCCAAGTCATGATGAAATCCATGTATAATCTCTTGCAAGTCGTGACGTAATAAAGGTTCACCACCTGTAAATCGTAATTTATCGACACCACCTTGAATAAAGTGTCTTCCTAATTGTAAAATTTCATCCTTGGTTAATAGTTTATCGGAGGGTTGTAAGGGGACACCTTCCGGTGGCATACAATACAAACACCGTAAATTACATCGTTCCGTCAAGGATATACGTAAATACGTATGTTGACGTTGATATTTATCCACCAACATGTCCTGTTCGGATGGTAGTGGTGGTAAGGTATCTAATTTTGCCAATAATTCTTCTAATGTTTGTTCTTTATCTTTTTCTTCTTGTTGTTTTGAAGTTTTTCTTGTAGTTGTAGTTTTTATGGAGGAAGATGACCAAGTACTAATTACATCTTTTGTAGACGTTACTTTAGTTTGTTCCGATTGTAATTTGTTTCGCAAGGCTTGTAATCTTGGTCGATGATGACTAATAATGATTGGTTGTAATGAGAGGGATGATTCATCGTTGTCATCATCATCATCATCGTACGCTACAGCTGCAGCTGTGGCGGTTGACATTGATTTTGTGGATGAAGATAGCATTCGTTGTTTAACTAGAAAGTGTTGAGGAGGAACACCCGTAACAATGAAACATTGGTGTTTCTTGGAAAGTAATATACTTTTTCTTACAATCCGATTCATCATTCTGAAAATTAAATTGATTTTCTCTCACAAATACGTTAACAAAGAAGTCTCAGATTAATACTCTTGTACCAATATAGATAGACTACTGTAGTGTCCTTCTGCAGTGGATGGCAAGTTGGTTATAACTTGCTTCTTTTTTGTGAAGTTGTGTTGGAAGTATAGAATGGTCGTCACAAAAGTAGGGAAGGAAGAAGAAAGAGGAAGGGTTCTCTTGGTTGGCTCGTTGCTTGCAGCTGATCGTACTTGATACTTGTGTACTACTTGTGTGTTGCCAACTGTGAGTCTGTCCCTCTTGATGTGTATAATTTCTACTCGCCATGTATAATGTCATACAAAATCTACAGGAAACGAAGTCATGGAGACACAACATGATGTTGCGGAGAAAAAGTTCCTGAAGTTCGGCTTTTTTCCGGACCAGATCGGTTTCGTTATGGACGGGGTCAGAGTTACGTCACAAAAGATGTGGACAAATTCTTGTACCCCTGGTACGTGTACCACGCCGTACAGGTAGTCTACCCGGCTCGAAAGGCCTTTTGGTGGTACGAGTGTCAACACATCCATCATGTTGTATGTCATCAAGTCATTAGTAAAAAAACATAAAAGAACTCATGATGACAGACAGACAGATAGACAGATAGACACTCCACACAAAATTGTGTTTTGAGTATCGTCCTACCTTGTTGGGGTTAGGGTTTTAGTACACGCACGGAAAGACTTTCTTGGTCTTTCTACTCATAAAACGTTAACTCTGATATGTATTTCACAGTATTATTTATGAATCAGAAAGAGCACGACTGTAGTTTGCCAGCAAATGGTTTTTTTTTTTTTAAATTTGTTTTTCTTGTGCTTTACGAATGAAAGCATTGAAGACAAGGAATCGTTTGTGCATGGTGAAAATAGATTTCTAATCTCCTGTATTTTAATTGTGTGATATACAAAAAGACTTTGTTGGGGTATGACTCTTCATTTCCTATTACTAAAGTGAGAAATGCTATAAATAATGAGGATTGGAACTAGGAGATGGAGGATTTTTAATGTCCCTGGGATAGACATGAGACTTACAATTTATTGGATTCTCTCTACGAGTAGACAGAGGACCTCTCTAGCAACAGTAACAAACAGAAAACAAACAGTAGTATCTTTTCGAAAAGGCAACTTGTGCCCAACATAAACCAAAAACCCTTTATGAAGAAAACAATATTGAGAACGACGATGAATTCTTTCACATTGTCAGAACTGCTTTAGAACGAAAATGTTTCAATATTCTATACATTACAATTTCATCCCTTTGTCATCAAAAGGTGGAAAGAGGAGAAGAAAAGAGAAACATGTCATTACAATATAATTTGTATAGCACCAACCGTTTTTTTTTCTTTTTTTTTTCCTAAATGATTTTATAATAATTTGAAAATTACTTTCCTATACGTTTTTTCTTTCTCATCAAAAATGCTGAAATCATTCCATTTTCGTGAAACGCAAAATTTGAAACTAATTTGTTTTGGTTTTCGTCTCTTTTTCTTAGTTTTCCATTTTATCATCCTCGACTTCTCCCTTTCTATATAACCTCACATTGTAGCATGTCCATAACATTACCATATACCCTTTCCAAACAACAATACTTTCTTTCAGATATTCTCAACATGTGAATTTAATTTGTCTTTTTTTTTTTTTTTGCTTGTGTTTTTCTTTTTCTTTTTTTACAATTCATCATCATCTTCTACTTGTGGATTGGCATATGCAACAATAAGCCATGCAAGTAGGGATGCTACACCAAGTGCTGCAACAATGGGAACTAGTAAAATTGCTGGTGAATTAATTATACCACCTAAACCTTGTGTCAAAACAGTTGTAGGATCAAGAGTTTCCACGGCAAGTTGCGTAGAGGAGGAGGACAACACAGTAGATGGATCGACCATATTCATTGTAGTACATGACATTCCAAATGGTTTGATGCTGCTAGCAGAGGGACTTACAAACGCATTTGTACTTGTAGCCATCATGGCAACAATAACAACGACAACGACAGTAGTCATGAGGGTGTTTCGTGAAGATGATGATGATGATAATTGCATTGTTTCTGGTTTGTATGTCTGACTAGCCTTGAGAAAAGTTCTTGTCCACGATAAATCAGATGTTTCAATCTATTGATTCGGTCTGGTCTTGTGAGAATGAACACAAGAAAAAGAGACGATTCGTCACGTTTGTTTGAATGTAAATGTCTTTGTGAGATGTGTATACCTGGAACTAACCTACTGTAACTTGAAGATGTTTGCGTTTGCGTGTTATTTGCACGTCCACTTTTTCTCTTGCTCACTCATCATATCTCTCACACATGAAATCTTTTGGTGTTGCGGTCGGCGTGTTGGTTTCGAGCGAGAGACGAGACCCACAGAACGCAATCGGTGCGTCAGCATACGTGGTCTGGATCCAGTCTGGCCACCATACGTATGGGACAGTCCTTCCGTCTCTGCCACAATGTATGTCTTGTATGTAGTCCTACGGTATGTATATACAGTCAGTAGTCGTACGTTCGCCTCTTCAGGAAGACGACGGCCAGAAGTAGTCGGAGTCGAAATCAATTCATGTTGCGATAGTTCAGAGATATAAATATTAAAAAATGAATAAGATATTTCGATCTATCTATCGACTTTTTAGCGACGAGAAACTTCTCAACGCCCACATTTTTCTATTTCTCGTCGCAAAGACTATTGCCTTGTTACTTGTTACGAGTACACACATGCTCCATCGTCCTGTAGGGATTGTATACTAATGCCGTTGAGATCTTCGTTGAGTCTAATCAGGGTGCGCACCCGACATATTATGAAACTAGCCAATATCGCCATACTTTGATATTATACGAGGAACTGAACTTATAGGCGAGTATCGATAAGTGAATAGGATTTTGCATGACTGTATCTCTTCTCCCAAAATAAGAAATACTTCCAACCCGCCCGACCTCTTTCTTTATTCTGGATGCACACGTAGGATATTGCGACATTACGAAGAAGAACAACACAAAACCAAAAGGCACACACCACACACACACCTCCTCCTACCGTTCAACGATTTCCTGTGACTTTCACACACGGCTTGTAAAATTGATCCAAATCTACACTTCTTCGTTTGTACCTTCATCGATTGTTGTAGTCCATACAAATAATCTTCATTAGAGAGAGAAGAAACGTCGATAAGAACTCTTTACTTCAAAACCGTGTCATAAATCGTCGTTTGATTGCGACGTCGTCTATCCTATATAAATAGCATCATTATTTCATATAACAAAACCGTATAAAACCATGGGAAATGTAATGGACGGCATGGTAGGTGACCCTGTTACAGATAAGGAGACAGAACGAGGATCATCGGGTGATTTTTGCTTTGCCGCGTCTGGTATGAAGGGATGGCGTGCCACGATGGAGGATTCACATACAATGTGCACGAACATTCAAATTGATCAACCCGAAGAAGAAGGTGGACCGATATCTTTACCCAATCACATGGTGTTTTGTGTCTATGATGGACATGGTGGGGGAATGTCATCCGCATATGCAGGAAATCATTTTGTACGGATTTTGTCGGAACGACCTGAAATTAAACAATACGCTACTATTCCAGACACGGGTGGCCGTAGTAAAGATGATACCAATGGTATTGAATTGTTGAAAAGTGCATTGAATGGTGCCTTTTTAGATTTAGATAAAGAATTACGATATGAACAACAATGTGCAAACCGTATCATATTGGAAAATCACCATCAGGAACAAAAGGCGCTCAAAGAAGCGGAAGAAAAAAAGACTGCTGACAGATTTCCACCGCCACCACCACCGCCATCCAACAAATTGGTTGTGGAACGTTCTGGTTCTACTGTAGTTGTCGTAATGATTACACCTAGTCATATTATTTGTGCCAATGCGGGCGACTCGCGTGCAATCTTACGTCGTGATGGAGGTGTCCTACCACTTAGTTTTGATCATAAGCCAAATAATGTTCCAGAACATGAACGTATTGTAGCAAGCGGTGGATTTGTTAAGAATAAGCGTGTCAATGGTGACTTGGCAGTTAGTCGTGGATTTGGTGACTTTACTTTTAAAAATGAAAACTGTCAGAATGAAGAATTGCAAAGTGTTATTCCTCATCCAGACATTTTGGTATATCCCCGAGATATTCTCAAAGATGAATTCATTGTATTGGCGTGTGATGGTATTTGGGATGTCGTATCTTCAGAAGAATGCGGTACAATGATTCAAGAACTTATGGATGAAGGTGAAACTGACCTAGGTTTAATTTGTGAAGAAATGTTAGATCAATGTTTGGATAAGAACAGTCGTGACAATATGACTCTTGTTGTGGTGTCTATGCCAGCCATACAGATGCAGACAAGTCAGTTGAGTATCCGCAATGCTGTTTGGGCAAGACGTGCAGCAAGGCATGCCAAATCCATGGAACTGCGTGCCAAGGAAACTATGGGGAAAATGTTGCAATCCAGTACTGAAGAAGAACTTAGCGTTGCTGCCGCTAATCAATCAGGGCAAAAAATAGCTGTCTCGTCAGCGGCTGTTGCTAACAGTGGTGTTCCTGTCTCGCCTACAGTATCATCAAATGAAAGTAGGAATGATGACGGAGGTAGTAATTCGGAGAAGGTGAAAACCAGAAATGAAGAATCATCATCTAGTTCAACAGGAACAGTTCAGGCGAAAAATTCTTCTCGAGAAGTTTAGAGAGTGTCATTTGAAGTGGCTTGTTTTTAAAAAAAGCAGGAAAAACACATTCCCTTTAAATATATATACATACATGGTGTACGTGAAGCTTATATGCTTAAAACCATTACAAAATTTGGAATGAGACTTCTACTGCAGAAACACTCAGAGAGGCCCTGCTGAAGAGACAACATTCGGGACTAGGTATTTCACACTGTAGTTATAATGACAGAACTTTAGAATGAAGTTTGATAGCTCCCCTTATTCGATAACCCTATATTTCATAGAAAAAAAAGTTAAAATATGACATTTGATGATATACGCTGAGCAGACCTCGCACTGACTGTACTGTAAGTCTAGCTAGAACTAGTCTACTCGAGTCTCGCGCTTTGCATCACACCATAATGTTTGTAAACTAATTTCAAAACTAAATTTTATGCAAAATACTACACTAAACAAAATCAAACGCAAAACTTTGTAACAATCCAAAATCTGAGTCACGGTAGGTGGGAAACATGTGTTAGGATCTGTAACAAGCATTAGAACTTGTTATCCTCGAACCTGCGGCCAACTGTTTCAAACAAGCAACTAGAGGTATAGTCGGGAGCACAGGAACTAACTCTACCATCAATACTATCACGAACTTCCATGTTCTTGAGAAGACGGTTGAGCTTTCTTTCGTGTAGGTGAGGGAGTTCGGCTTGCATCAACGAACGGTCGGTCTCCTTGTCAGAGTCCTCCTTAAGCATGCGGCCTTCCTTGCGGAGACGACGAGCAGCACCCGCAGCTTCTGCCCATTCGTCAATTGACATAAAGTCGCCAATGGAGGCTGATGTATCATTGCAGACAATAGTGGCACGTCGAGCGACTTCTTCATAGACATTGATGTCCCGATACAACTGCATACGAGTGAAATCGAATACTCCATAGCCATCTCCGTAGTATTCGGAAGGATCTGCACCACGGAATCCCCAGTTGTAAGTGGTGCTCTGGACTCCCAAAACATCCATGAAGAAACTCGAAATGAATGAGTCTTGCAAGCCTAAGTAAGGTTCTTTGTACATGAAGAAAGCATAGGCTCCAGCCATACTGTTCGTAAGCTCGACGACGGGGCAATCCTCAAATGCATCGGTGATCATTTCCCACTTCTCTTTCATAATTGCAGAGTAAGCACCTACCCAGCTTGTTGGGTCAGAGAGCTCCTTACTCATTATCATTTGTTGAAGTTGCATTTGGCCTTCCCATGTCCACTGAGAGAGAGTACCATAGCTAAGACTATGGAAAGGACGGAGAATATCACCGATGGCGTCGACAAAATCAGTTGAGTCTTTGCTGTACGTGATGAATCCTGCACGGACACTTGCGGAGTAACCCTTCGTAATGGCATAAGCCCAGCCATCACATTCTGGGCGTTCATCAAGAGGAATCTTAAAGTCTCTCATGCCGAAATACATTGGCCAGACATAGACTCCATCACATACGCGGCGGTTCTTGTTTGGGAGTTGCGGAGACTTGATGACGCCACTAGGATTCTGTCAAAAAAAAACAATGTCAAAGTGAACAAACAACAATAACAATTATTTAGAAGAAAGACTCCCTTGCTAAAAAATAATATACGCATACGGTATAACTTACCTCAGGAAAGACCATAGACTCAAACCAGGGGGAATTAGCTGAGGCACTAGTTGCTGCATAAGTAACATTGTCTCCACCAAGCCTTTCTGGGATGTTAGGGGGGAAGAATCCAACGTTGTTGACTGTTACAGTCTTTTCTTTGCAGCTTGGATAGCAAAGACATTCCTCGCCTTCATAGAAATCATCACTATGCTGATTAACCCACGTTGCAATGTTTCCATTACTGTAGCCATAGGCCGGGGCCTCCATGAGAACGTAGATATCACGGTTACACGTAGACTTGGCAATTTCAAGAGCTTTGGCTGCCCAAAGCATCGAAATTCCTTGCTCTGCACCTTCATTAAAAGAGATGTACCAATCATCTCTCTCGGATTCAGGCATGGCTCCAAGATAAATCAAAAAATCTTTGGCAACAGCCTTGGCAGAGGTGGAATCATCATAGGATTGAGTCTCGTCGGTTCCTGTTGTGTACGAGGGATAGGGACCACGTCGAAGAGGAAATTTGACAGTGGGGAAAAGACCTGTACGCTCGAGGAGTTCTTCTTTGTCAAGTGGGTCTCCCCACAAGATCCAGTAGGCACGATCTTCAGTGGTGTATCCAGTTTCCACACATTCTCCATCCTCCCAATTAAGCGGCATTTTCTCATAAAGTGAGGAATCCGTAATACCTTGGGCATCTTGAGCACAAGGATACAAGTACTTCTCTCCAACGCAGCCTTCATATCCACCAAATACTCCTTCATGGTGTGCCCACCACAAACTTTCTGCGGGGCACGCTCCTTGCATAGCTTCTTTGTGGATCATTTCATCAACATCCGTATAGATTTCAACAGTCAAAGTTGAACCACAGTCTTCGCCAGCCTTGATAAACTCTGTCACAGAGGCAGCTGCAAATGGTGTCATTGCTATCAAGAATGAAGCTGCCGTGACTAAAGCAGGACCTCCAAGGATGTAGGATCCAGCTCCGAGCAAAGCCATAGATCCGCTTCCTCCTTCGGTCGGAGAAGCAGTAGGAGAAGCAGTAGGAGAAGCAGTAGGAGAAGCGCTGGGTGAATCTGTAGCTTCTGTTGTGCAACTTTCTCCAGCAGAAACAACCATTTCGTCTCCCACAAAAGCTACTTCAGGATACACAGAATACCCTTTGAGAATAATCTTGTTGCCCTGAATTAAAATAATAGTTCCATGCGAAAAAGGAAAAAGGTTGAGGAATATACATACCATACACATGTTTCCTGAAACAAATCATCAAAAAAAGGAGGAGAGATAGCTTACCATACCAGGTGCTGACGAGAAATGATCAACGACAGGGTTGTCAAATCCCACGAGCTTCAACTTGGAGGCTCCATCAACATTGATTGAGGTTTCTGCAGGGCTGCACTCGGAAACCGCCTTGTCGATGTTACCAAGAGCAAGGATGGCAAGAGCGGACGAAGCGTAGATCTTTGTCATCGTTACTTTGATTAAGAAAAACTTTCTTTTTTGAGAGAGAAAACAACAGCTGGTTTTACCTCCGAGAAAAAAAAATTATGAGAAGTTCTGCTCTTTTCTTCATCTGGTCGATATCGTCACACCACCGTAGGTGTCAAATACAAAGATACGGGCTTCTTGGTTTTAAAACTAAAAAGATCTTTTTTGGTAGGAGCATTGACCCGCCTTTCGTGTCAAGTCAAGTTCGTAGATTTTTCCAAGAAGAATGGCGACTGAATTCCTTGAAAGATACGTAAAGATTTGCACATGTCTGGTGTCTCAATTGAGTTGATCAAAAAGAAAAATCAGATGAAGTTCTCAAGAGGATCCGAGAAGATTTGCCAGATCTCAAAGAAAGAACTTTCTGAAGAATATAATTTCTCCGATGTCGGTGCTAGAGATCCAAATAAAATAATGATAAAGGAAGCCTCGTAAGATTTTTAACATGAGAAAAAGGTCCGGATTCTCCTCGAGAAGTTCCTGGAACCAGGTACAATATTATGAGTACCTGGTACGAATGTACCTTATGTACTTTCTAGGTACCATTCAATTTAGCACCTACTGTACCAGATAGATATATATATGGGCTATATAAAAGGTCTACTGTCGTCTGGTCGTCTACAAGGGTCGTATAGCATACCAGGTACCGTACACTAATATATTCTTGATACCAGGTATGGTACTGGATAATAGATACCTGGTACGATTCATTGATGTTCTGAAGGGAATACAGGCGGTACTTTTTCATCTATGATTATCGGAATAATTAGGATGGACCTTACCAGGTATGTATAAATATAAGCGAAGTTAAGTTTAATCCACGAGTAAAAAGTCAAACTTCCGACTCTGTTGGAGAAAAAGAACTTTTCAACCTGCATAAACAGGATATTCTCATTATTTGAGAGAATCAAACGAAGACGTGTTTTGGATGGATACCGTGAGTTTTTCTCTTGCCTCGTCATTATTTTCTTAAAAGAAGGGAGATGTTTCACTATCGATTACGTTGCAACATTTTTGCTGCTATTCTCCTCGCATGGGCGTATGCTAGTGGATTAACAAATGCTGACGGACTCGAGTCATCCTTATCTTGCACCTTTCTCTCGGATGCTCCTGTTGTGAACTTTGAAGTTCCTTCTATGCTTCACAAACTCAAGTTCGTCAATGTTCAAGCTAGAGTTTATCGTCAAACACTCTCGTCCGGTTCAACACCTCGTCTTCGCTTCATCCGTTACTCTTCAGAACCGTCTGTGGACGTGAAAGGTGATGAAATTTTGATATCTACAAAAGGCAATGTTTGTGATACCTCCAAGAAAGAAGAAGAGCAAGGAAATGGACAAGAATCTCTATCGTCATCGTCACCATCAATTAGAAGGTTTTCAAGTGCTTCAAAAGTTTTTGCCACGTTAGCCTTTGTCGTAGGAGCTGCTAACCCCCGTCTTGATTCTACTCTAAGTCTTCTTTTACTTTCTGCTACCGGTGCAATCTTCGTGCCCAATGCTGAAGCTGAGCAAGTTGATTGTACGCCATCAGTGGAAGTTGTTTTAGAGGCACCTCCATACTATCTTGGTAGTGTTGATGAATGTCTTTCTCAAGTTGGTAATCCAGATCATTGTCCCGACCCTTTCCCTTCTTTTCCTACCTGTTCTCATCCGAATCCTTCTTGCAAGTTGGGAGTTGTAGGGGCTGGTACCGGTGGACTCTATACAGCCTTACGTCTTGTCGAAGAAGGTGTTGTACAAGGAGAAGATATTTGTGTGTTTGAAGCTACTGATAGGGTAGCAGGAAGGATTTATTCCCTACGAGGTTTTGGACCAGAGAATGATATTTCCGTTGATGCTGGTGGATACCGTACTTGGCCCGATTATACGGTGAGTCAAGTTTATTGATAATTGCAGTACTGTTTGTCTTAACATTCCATTCCTTGGGTTTCCGTAAGACTCATTTTTGATGTTATTTGTTTTATCATAATGCATATTGTTTGTCGCAGCCAACCACACATGCACTCATTACCGAAAAGTTGGGTTTGAACGTTGCTTGCTACGAGGACGAAGAACCATGCCTCAAGTACAACATCGTTGCCGAAGATGGCGAAAAGATTGGTTTTGCCACCTTTGTCGAAGAAATGATGACGAGACTTATTGATGAGGGAGTCTGTTACTATCCTCGTCATGAGTTGGTATCTATCAAGCATAATGACTCCAACGGAAGCAATACGCTTATGTTTGCAAATGGCGTTGTTGCTACTGCAACAGATAGCACCATTCTCAACATACCTCAACGTCCGTTATTGGAAGTCCTTCGGAAGAGTCAAATCTTAGATGACATTCAAGAAGAAAAAGACCTTTACGATTCCATGCATTCTGTCCAGACTGAATTGGTTACCAAGCTTTATCTTTATTATGAAGATGCTTGGTGGTACAAACTTGGTCTTACTAATGGTGACTTTGAAAAGCCTGGTGATGCTCGGAATATGTTACTTCAAGGAAGGTACCATGACGGTCATGTCAAGTGTGATCCTGAAGATGAAACCAAGTGTCATGGATTTTTACTGGCCGTCTACGCACATGATTTTGGTGGTACCAAGTCTCAATACTTTCGACGTTTCCAACGGGATCGTCCTGAACCAGTCACAGTACTCTCCGACACCAATACGGAGGATGCTGAGTTTCTTCGTCATGCTCATGAACAACTTCGTCAATTTCATTTGTATGAGAATACGGATGCTCCCTATTCAGGGTTTGAAGCCAAACGCACCTTTGATGCATCCTCCCCACCCACCTTTGCTGTCTTGGCAACGTGGAATGTAGCAACCTACGGTGCGGGCGGTGGATGGCATCATTGGACTGATTTGTCAAATATCGAAAAGGCACAGAAACCATTAAATGAATATAACATCCATGTCATCAATGAGGCCTTTTCGAAACTTCAAGGTTGGGCTGAGGGTAGTTTGCTACTTGCAGATGAAGTATTGGAAGAATATTATGGTGTGAGCCGTCCATGGAGTTTTGAAGCTCCTGATTTTGTCCAATTCCTTGCACAAACATCATCTCAGGAATGCATCGCAGAAGATGATAGTGGTAGTGGTGGCGGTGGTGGTAGCGGAGGAGGTGGTACAGCCGACTCTGGAGGTGGTGGTTTTGATCCTTGCTTTCTTGCTGGATCTTTAGTAGAAATGGCAGATGGAGGAATGATACCTATTGAAATGGTAAAAGAGGGTGATTTAATTGCTACTGGTATTGACGGACAAATAGGTCGTGTGACAGAAGTCTTGGTTCATGCCCTGGAAGAAGAAGTTCAAGATGTTATAATTGTATCTACATCACATGGAGAGCTGGTGGGGACACCAACTCATCCGATTTATGTCATGGGTCAATGGATGGAACTTGGGGATGCCATGGAAAAGGGAATTGTCAAGGATACTCGGAAGGAGCAACAAAAGGTTGACTTCTTCTATAACCTTGAAATTGACGGTCATGAACCTGGAGCAAGCTCTCATTCATATGTTGTGAATGGGATAGTTGCATCAGGACTTGGAGACAACCCAGTTTTGAATACCATGTTCCCACGTCAATCTGTTTGGCAAGAGTTTGCTGGAGATATTAAAGAGTCACAGTAAACTTATTTGATCTTATTACAATTTCATGTTATTACAAACACCCCGATATAAAATTAGAACTAGTTTACAGAGCATTATTTTTTATTTTAATTTTTTTTCAAGAGAAATTTTAACGATACGGTCGGGGTTTAGTTTCCCAAAGCAATTTGTTCAACATTGGCTGTCGGTATAGATAAAAATCATCTCCGTCTTTGGACTTTGATTCACGTTTCCCCCTTTGTTTCAAACTGCTAGCAACCATAGCTGCTTTTCCTCCTTTTCCTGACTTTCGAAGTTCGTCCAAACGTTTTTCTTCTTTGGCTGCCTTGTATTCTTGGTATCGTTGCGCACGTTCCGCTTTTTTCTAAACAAACAATATCGACAGACAAATTTCTTCCGTGTAAGGATATAGTGAAGCAAATGAGAACAAATAATTGGTTGTCCAACCTTATTCTTACCTTGTTGTCTTCGTCGATGAATCTTGAATTGGTCAGTGCCAAGGTCAGACTTGGTTTCACAAATTTTGTCTGTACTCTTCTGTCCATGTAGAGAGTAATAATCATCATGATGAAAAAGAATGATGGGCCCTGAAGTGGCGCTTGACGAAGTCCCAAGACGGTAGAAAAGATGATAATTGCAATGTACAGAATTGTAAAGACTGTACGATTCAGCATGTACATTAGCTTGCCTCCACCTTCGTACGGTTGAGCGTACACATATCTACATATTTTCCCATTGCCAGACCCAACAACACGAGCATATAAAACATTAAAGGTGAGAACAGATTAGAAAATGATGAGCACAAGCAAGGACTGGATTTGAGAAACTACAGAATACTCACAGAGCTTGGTGAATATATACTTTGGTTGCGATGTAAAAGAAGATGGCGCATGCTCCAAGCACTACTGGAACCATAGTGCAATATACAGCACTGGTGTTTGTTTGAAAAAGGGAGGGAGGGAAAAACACAATCATCAGTTTTGTTCAAAGATACTAGCTGCACTGATTCACACGCGATGCAATACTTACCCAACCAAAAATGCGAAAATAAAGGGCGGCATAACCCAACCCCATTCAAATTGAGCTGCTGCCTTTAACTTTTCCATTTGTCGATTACTCTTGGCTTCCATCTGAATGACTTGCTGAACTCCCAAATGAATGATAATTTGTAGACTTTGACTTAATTCAAAAAAGTTTTCAGTACCGGCGGCAACAATCATATTGTTCAGGAAAAATTGACTTGACTGGGCAATGTTACCAGCAATCTTGCTAATGACAGCAGATGGACTTGAAATACCTTCTGTGAGGGTGTCGTAGATACTCCCTGATACTATAATAATAAGTAGATTGGCCAATCTGTAGACAAAGTGCCACAAAAATACAAACTTATCTACCTCGCTTCGTGTTTTGAATCGAATAAAGTTTTGTGCAATAGCCCGTAAGATGGGTGGTACAAACATCATGAAGAATTCTAAAAAGATAACAGGCAAATAACCCTGGATAAGACCATACCAAAAGGTATCTTCCTTGGGAATTAACCAGCTGGGCAAAAAGTCATCAAGTCGATCCAAGTTGGAAATCGATGTGATGAAGGTCACAACGACAGACCAAAACAAGGCACCTGTCAACAGCAACGAATCACATTGGAGTCGTTTCCATTGGATGAGAGATGCCTCTACTGTAGCATTCTCCCAAATCAAATCTCTTGGATCTGGTGCGGATGTGGTACGCATAAAGTTGGTTTCACCTGTCAAATTGCATTGAATCGCGTTTTGTTTCGCTGTCAAGTTGGTAAACTCGACAAAGCCAGTCGTACAGGTAAGTTCTGTACTTTCACCCGTGACAAATCGTGAACCCAATTCAAGACCCATGGAAAATAAGTTTTGTGATTCTTGTGTATCTTCTGACTTTTGTTTTTCCACCATGATCCGTTCATGTTCTTCTTCAATTTCAATATTAAGACGTTTGATTTCTGACAAATAATATGGGAATGCCTTGACGAGTTTCTGCCCCTGACATGGCCAACATCGTGGTCTCTTGATGTTGGTCAGTGCAATTTTTGGTTCTTGAGGTTTTCCATGCTTTGAACGTCGTCGACCACTACCATTGCTACCGCCTTGGCCTTCATCATCATCATTGTCACCATTGTTGCGACCTCGATACATTTGTTTTTCCCGAAAATGAATCGCATATAAATTTTCATAACTTTCAATATAATTTTGACGTTCTTGAATCAGTCTGGTCAATCGTGTAGCATTTAATAAAATTTCAGCTCGTTTGACTTGATTTGGAAAAATGGCTGAAAAAAATTCAAACAATTCCCGATCACGATTGTGTGAATCAGGAATATATTCCACCAAACATGAATTGCGATATTGTTCTAAATGCAATTCTACATCATTTTGGGGTCGATGTTGTCCGTGTTGTATCTGCTGCTGCTTTTGTTTTCGTTTTTGTTGTCGTAGTATATCTTGTTGCTGCTGCTGATTTTGACCAACATCACCATTGGCTAAAAAGTCAAATCGTAAGGCAATGAATGTTTCCCATTCCACCCATACACGCCGTAAACAATAACAATAAAATACAATAGCATAAGCCCAGGGTACCCATAAGCGTACCGATTCAGCTTCTAATCGATTAATTGTAAATCGAAAGTAACCACCTGTAATGATTCCTTCTTCGGAATCACCTTCGTAGGGGTTGGTATAATAGACAGGGATGATGGTAATGCATGCCAAGAGAAATGGATAAAAGGTACAATCATAGGCCCAACGTAAGAATCGAATCATAACGTAGGTATCTAATCCTACGCATCGTAATAATTCTTCATCGGCAATTCCAAGGGGACGTTTGTTGGCGGCAGTTTGTGTTTTCAAATGACGATTGACAGGTGCTGTACTTGTATCATGTAAGGCATTACTCGTTGCAGAACCTCGACGTCGATTTGAGGCAAGTATCGAGCGTCCGGATGATACACGTGAAATACGATCATCACTACTTGTCGTCAAGAAGGAACGTACAGACCGTGGATCATTATTTAAAGTGTTGTTGTTGTTTGGATCATCATTGTCATTAGTGTTGTTCTTTCTGCGAAAACAACAACCACAGAATCGTTTCCAAAAGGTCAAGTAGATACTATTACGTTGTCGTACACCAATATATTGAAGTTTGGAGGGGACATTTTGTCCAATGTGTTCTTGTTCGACTGCCTGTTTGTACTTTTGTTCTTCAAGTTGTTCTCTTTGATAGAGTTGATATTGGTATTGATCTAATTGTTCTTCTGTCAAATCGTTACTAATGGCATATTCCGCAATGGCAATGGGCAATCGTCGTCCATCTAGTTCAAAGACATCTGGTGTTAAATAATGGGTTGGTTCAATAGCACGATTGCTGGTGCTGTTATTGTTGCTGCTGCCATTTGATAAAAGACGCAGATATTGTTTTTTATTGCTATTGTTGCTGCTGCTGTTTGGTGGAGCATTGCCATTTTCTACATCATATTCATCATCATGGCTATCTCTTCCTCCTCCAGATGATCTTGATCCCTGCGATGGAGAGAGAGAGTGACGAAAAGAGTGCAAGTCGTGGTGTACATTTTCAAAAATTGTGAGTGTCTCTGATTGGACGATACCAAATTAAAATATATACATTTGAAGCAAACACGACTCAGTAATAATTGGAGTTTCAACGTATGTAGGACATAATATGTATAGGTGTATATATGGAATAGAATGCCGGCCGTGCCGTGTACCTGCAGTCGTACCATACCTGGTACCTTTAATTAGCGTCCTACATACTCCTATTTATTTGTTTACGTACCACAAGCTCCAAAGGCCCTCGCAAGAGTCGTCCTCCGCCTCCGCCTTGTTGTTGCGCACGATGACGACGAGCGTTCCGTTGTTCTAAATCTTGTTGTTGTCGTTTCCGTTCTTGTATGACTTTTTTCCAATGAACCATGTCGGCGTATTCCCAATATTCCGGATCGGTACTAACGAATAACCATTCACCTAATCCATTCATTAAAGGTGGTGGTGTTTTGACAGGTGCATGTTGTCTTCGACGGTCAAACACGGCACTCTTCATGGTGGGTGATCGACGGCCAATTTCAAAGATTAACAAAAATGCAGCTGTCGTTACAGCTGTAAAATATAATGTGACCTCCACTTCCACCCATGATGCTGTGTCTGGTTCTGCTTCTTCCGCCATGATGATTTCTTGAATGACAAGACGAGAAGCGAAGGCTGTTGTGATTGCTGTCCCAAGCCGAGGAAAAGAAAATGAGAAACTCAAGAAGGGTGGGCGAGCAAAGACGCTCTGGTTGTTTTCAAAAAAAGTCACAGAGTGGAGCATAAGATACGAGATACGGGCTTCTCAGGAACCCAGAGCGGTGAAATGGAAGGGTGCGAAGCACCCGTTCAAAATGGCCAAAAGAACACAACGGACGAAAAGAGGGAGAAAGCGCGAAGCACCCCATCCTTAATGTCCGGAGGGGGGCTTTTTTAAAAAAACAGACGCTTCAAGCATAAATCTGACACTGAAAGATACTGTTGTATTATTTATTTGTTCCTACTCCAGGGGTCGTAGGACCTAATAATTATTACGTACGGTACTTTATTTTTTGAGAGAGCAAACACATAGGCTTTGATGCAGTGGCAGAATCTGATTATCATTGTGCCAATGATGGAATCAACCTTGGCACCATCAGCCATTGGACTTGAGGTTTCCTCCCCTGATGGCCATTATCAATGAGCATCTGTGCTGCCTCTTTTGATGGTGCTGGGGAGGAAATGGAATCATTGGTGGAGGAATGATTAGATTTTTTTTTACCAAAAAGGTGGTGGCATATTAAATTGAGGCTATGGTGGCCAGGTAGCAAGTAGCAAGCCCAAGCAAGTCATCTTCTTGAAGGACTTAGTTTGTGCTAGTGGTGGTGGTGGTGGCACTACTACTATTGGTGGAGGCAGGGTGCCAACATTTTTTGGGTCCAGTACCTTCTTTATAATGAAGCCCTACTAACTGGATTGTTGACATGAGAAGAAAAGTGTACTGACACCTGTCATTTACATTCCTTGATTCATTTTTGTTGCTATCTAGTATCTTCTACTCTCAAACAAAGGAATATATGTCTAAATGAACATCATAGTGAATACTATC
>WKLE02000466.1:0-36807 GCA_014885115.2 Asterionellopsis glacialis
CCCAACGTACGCAGTTCTACATACACGGTCATTGCTGTAGAGCCCAGTAGGTGGAATCTCATTTCACCCGAAAGGTACATTGTATTGGTAGGTCCTACTGTACCTAAAAAATGGGTTGTAATACAATGCTATATACGACTCACTGGAATCAACTTATCATCAAAAGCTCTAACCCTACTGATGGTACTTTCCGAGCACTGTGGTAAAAGATACCGTACTTCCTGTATAATCTACAATTTGTACGCATTAAATATATATCTACAGTAAGTATGATATTTTGTCCAAACAAGAAACGAAATCTGAAAAGAAAACCACCTCATTCGAAAATAACGAGAAAACCCAAACAACAATGTTACAACTGCTATAGCCTGGTGATAATATTGCCGTCATTTCAATTTTGATCATCACATTGTGCCAACAACAGCATACATCACTGTATGAAAGGAGACGAGTGAGAGAAGTCGGAAAAAATCATCATTTACTCATCATTATGGCATTATTAACAGCAAAGCAAGTCCTATTTATTTTACTTGCATTCATTAGTTCCCCAACCCCTTGCTCCTCGTTTACAAGTAGTAGCCTTCCTTCTTCTCAAGCTTTGCTGCTCTCAAGCTCTTCGTCTCGAAGAAAAATAACCGAAAACAGTCATTACTTGAGAAAATGCCTTACCAATAGTCAACCGTGGAGGGACCAACAAGCACATTCGTTGGTTCCCTTCTCCTTATATATGAACTCTGATTCTGACCAGGACGACGGTGACGACGACGACGACGACGACGATATCAACAGCAAAAGAAACAATAACAACATTGACGATACCACCACCACTACTCGTAGTAGTTCAATAACAAGCCGTTTTACATCTCCTATCCTTGATGATCCGGGACTACCTTTAGGTGATGCTGCTGTATCTCAAATAGTTGGACCATCGTTACAAGTATTTTGGTTATTCCTTGTCAAAGCCCCTTTACCTACATGGCTTCACCCTATTTTTGAAAATGCCCTTTGGGAATCACGCGGCTCACTTGTTGCACCTACACTTATTCATGGTGCAGGCTTGTCATGTTGCTGGATTTTAGGAGCCTTGGCTGCAGGAGCCTTTGAACGGAAAGCATTTGATTTGAATGTATCATCCTATGGGACCATAATTTGGAAGATCATACAAGCAGGTGCCTTTGCAACAGGATTACTTATTTTGGCTACACAACTTGATTTATTTGTTGAATTTGGAGGCAAGTTGGTTCAACCTGGTGAATCGGCTGAAACTGATATTCGAATCTTAACTGCCTTTGTAGAAGGTTTGAATGACGTTGTATTCGAGGCAATAGCAATCTTATCCTGGCGTTTGTATCGAGCAAGTGTTACCAGGTAAATGAAGTGAACACGTATCCACCGTGTAGTTTCGAACCATAACATAGCTAAAAGCTAGCACGAGAAGGAAATTATTTGCCCATCAGTATGGATTGAAAGTGATGGCTGTTTGTGTATTTTTTCAAAGCTCATGACCCCTTTTATAAGTGCACGATCAAAGTAAAAGCACCGACTGCCTTTAACATGTCCTCTACATGGCCTCTTTGTTAGTTTTATGAAAATTGCAGAACAATATTGTATCAGCAGTAATTATGATATGCTCGAAGCCTACCAACTGGAGTCTACACCTTGCATGTTATGGAGCAGATATTTTCGTTTATTTGAATTATAGGCACTACGTGTAGTCTACGTAGCATCATGAGAGGTGCCACAGCTATTATTATAGAGCTTAAGCTCATCTTGGATTATTGCTATCTCTAGGTCCTGGACTTCGATTGGATGGAAGAAGGAGAGAGCCTTGAGACCTTCAAAATATTATTCTCTCCAGGGGAAAAAAAAAAGAATTTGAAAGGCCTTCCACTTCCCTACTGATACTATTGGGTACTGCTTGTGTTGATGTGCAGGAGTGATTCGTATGAATCGAATATCGAGAAAGCTTTGCACACCCAAACATACAAGAACTGAAAAAACCATACCAAGAGAAGAGATAAATACTAACAAGACAAGAATAAAGAAGAAACGAATAACGACAACAAAGAAAATCAAAGAATACTTTCACTTCGGAGGACTACTTACTAAAGATTGTCCTTCATGCGTTAGGACTCGGCCATCAGAGATCTTTTCATTAGACACATACGATGACGCTTGGATGAATTTAGGGAAATGCGAACAGTGAAGTGAGTTTTGGTAACATTGTTGCAAATCAGTGATTTAAAATATCTCTTCTCAATATTCTTTGACTTGCATGGACTTCCACCATGCATATCTATGGAGAAGGAGAGATAACGGAAGACCACGAGGGAGATCACCAAGTTAGCACAACGGATAGAGAAGAAGGGATATCATTACAACGTGATCAAAATTCAGATACTGATCCAAGAATAGATCACTGGAAGGAAAGTCCCTTCGCAGTTGGTTTGGTGGATGTTACGTGGGAAGAAAGTAGAAAATACTGTACTTGTTTCACTTCCTCCGAAGATCGTCAAAGTCGCAGTGATTCCAACATACCAATAGGGGTGAAACTTGCAGGTTGGTGCTGTGTGAAAGCTGGACGTGTTGGAAATATGGTAGTTCTCAAGGAGGGGAAAACTCAAGATGGGAAAAGGCGTTTGGATATTGTCATGGGTCCATATTGGCCAGTTGTCACCATGATTACTTTTCCTTTGGTTGTCTTGATTTCCATAATAACATGGTTTCGATCTCTGCATGATATGCATGTTGCTTTGCAGGTTGCTTGGGTAATATTAACAAGTGCTCTTTTGTGTTCCATAGTTTTGGTCTCATGTAGAAATCCTGGAATTCTTCCTCGATATGCAGAAATGCCACCCAATGAAGAATGGATTTGGAATGACCAGGCTCTTACCTTTCGTCCAGATGAGGCAAAGTATGATGTAGAATGTGCAGCTGTAATCGAGCAATTCGACCATACGTGTCCATGGACAGGAACAGCTATTGGGAAGAACAATATGATTGCCTTCAAAATGTTTCTCAATCTCATTTTTATTTGTGCATTTATTGATGTGGCCCTTAATTTGTTTACGACTGCTAGCTCATCATTTTTAATCTAGTTATGTAATTTCAGTAGCCTTTTCGATATTTGGCTGTCAAAATTCTTTTTAATTTTTGTCTGTCAAATCTAATTTTCCTCTGCAATATCGCATACCAGTAGTCTACAATAGCTTTCAATTCTTTTCTTTCTAACCGAATTCAAAAGTCCATTCCACATAAAGGAGAAAACACATGAATATTAACTCCAAATATCGCAGATATCAACATTCTGAAAAGCGCATTTGAATCCTACTCCTAACAACTCTCTGTGCTGAGTAGCTAAAGTCCAACTAATACAAATTAAAAGATAGAAAGATCATCCAATCTATATTCAACGATTCAAGAGAACATAAAATTTTGTGTAACGCCAATTCGGAAAAAATATAATCACAAATACCATCACAATAATGATACCGTCGTATGCACCAAATACATCCTCTTTTTTATTACAATACGGAAAAAATATTATGCGCACTGCAGTATGAAAGAATAAAACAGATAGATCAGATTAATGCAAGTGACGAAGAGTAGTTTTCCATTCTTGTTCAACATAAAGTTGTCAATAAAATTGTGGTTTTAAAAATTACCCTCTCAACATATTGTAGAAAACGGCAACGAATCCAACCGCGAGAACGATACACATTATGTCGACGCACAACTTATCACTTGCACGGCCGACCTCTTCCAATGTTTCCTTCATACGATCATTTACTGTAGAAACTTGCTCCTCAATCTTATCAATCTTGTTGCCCAAGCTATCAAGCATGACACCTTGTCTTTTGACTTCTTCTCCCTGCATTTTTGCAATGTCCGCCAAATCTTGGATGCCCTCCCCGAGCTCGTCTAGCTGCAAATCAAAATCAGCGTCCCGTTCCTCAATTTGTTGCAGAGCCAATTGCTGTCCGTCCGTAAGAGCCGCACCCGATGATGGGGCGCTACCCCAGGAAGAAAGACCAGCACCACCCGCAGACTGCCCTGCAATGTCAAAGCTTGCAATGTTTTTTGTAGGAATGCCAGGAAGACTGGATGCGGTCTCGACCTGGTAACCCTTAACTTGTTCAGCTTTGATTTTATCCAATTCTTGTTTCAGACGCATAACAAGCGTTGCTTGAACCTCTAATTCCTCCGTAGTAAATTTTGAACGCTTCTTCCGTGCCTCATTCTTGTACAGCTGGTCCATCTGTTTCCATTCATCCATTGCCTGCCGAGTTTGTTCGCGAATCTCTGCTTGCAACTTGATGATTTCCTTTGCGTTATCTCCTCCGAATCCAGAACTCTCGAGTCCTTTTACTTGGCTCATCAGGGCATGCACCGCTTTAATTCCATCGACAACGGAACCTTTGAGTTCTAAAAACTTTGAACCCTTCTTTTGAGTTCTCTTCTTTCCAGAGCCCATTGTGGCGGCCACCGTGTTTGCCTTTTGTTTCTTTTCCTCATCGCTCGTCTTGGGCTTGGCGCCAACATCCTCTTGCATTGTATAAAGCTTCGTCAAGAGATCTGTTAACTCATCATCGATGCCTTGCTTGTTACCTCCCATCTTGTTCCGTCGTTGTGGTTGTTGTTGTTGCCGTCAATAGAGTATCTAAACACCACACCACACCACACCTTAACAGCAAAAGGTCCAGTAATCACTTGTTGATTTGTAAGATTCACAGTCACGGCCCGGGCTCCCGATGTTGTCCTTGTTTTGGCCGGTTCAGTGCTGACTTTTTCTGATTGGATGTTTCTACTGGGGCTGCTTCACGACGTACAGGCAAACGACAGGACTTTACTACTTAGATCTTAGCCTTTACAGTATGTACCTGGTACAGGTACCTGATATATGCACTTTACTTCGGCAAATACCGTACCTGGTATGTAGTACAGGGTAGTACCTGAACTCGTGCCTTTAGTAACTTCAGTATAACGAGTAAACCATAATACATAAATATATAATATTGAACCAACAGGAGTATCATTTATACGAACACATTATAGGAAACCATCATTACAATATACCAAAATTATCACCCAATTAGGTGCTATACAGTACGGCTATTTTTATTGAATCATTATATATCTATAATACGAATATGATGTGATATTTATGGAAAAATGTTGATAATAATAATTGGTTTTTTTAATTCAACGCACACTCTCTGTAGAGGGAGGGAGCAGCAAAATATGACGCAGCACTGTAGACCAAAGAACAACACTATTTTCAGAAATTGGATAAACTAAAACTGCATTCTGTGTTATAGAGTTTAGGCACCAATGACAATGAAACAAACATCTCATCCAAAATAAAAAAATCCCAAACTAATGTTTTTGATTGTTCCTTGACAAGAGACATGGTGCTGTTGGTGGTATAGGACGGCCATCATTGGTGATTTAGGCAGGGCAAAAAAATTAGGTGGATCATTAGAAAATCATCCAACCAATTTTAGAAATGGTTACTTCTAGTATAGTACTAGAACAATTGAAGCATTCTACTTACTTTGTTTATCATGTGCCACCTTGTTACATGTTTTAAACTAGTACCAGTTTCACCCATACTACTACTACTAGAGTCAATAAAAATGAGAAGAACACATGTCAAATTACAAAAAACACTTTTTATTTTTTTCTCACTAGGCCACTTGTCCTACTAGTCATCATTGAGTGAGTGAGTGAGTGAGTGAGTGAGTGAGTGAGTGAGTGAGTGAGTGAGTGAGTGAGTGAGTGAGTGAGTGAGTGAGTGATTATAATGTTAAAGTATTATACAGTCTACTTCCTCAGTTAATTGATGATTTTCTACGGAGTTATTACTAGCTTTGTGAATCTTGCAAAGAGCCTAGAACATACTGTACAGTATGGTACATAACAAAATAGAATCCATTTTACCCAGGCAGGCTGCATCCAAAATATTTCAATTTTTTTTTGTTTTGATATGACATGACAAAGTTGTCAGTGGCAGCAATGGCAATGGTATTGATATCTCCTCTTTGTTGATTGTTGAGAGATTCCATTCCATTGTAGAATATGAATCATGCCCCCTCAAAACAGTGGTAATAGTGCTGCAGTGCTAAACCCTCTGATTCATTCAGTGGGAGCACTGGTTGAGGTTGATCCTGAACATCAAAATGGAAGGCCTGACAGCAATGAAGGGAAAGCTTGGATGTGGAGCTTCAACCATGAGAATGCTAGGGGAACTGTTTTGTACATTATTGACAGGCGCGTGTCTTTGGATATTGAACCTGAAAGGATCCATCAAGCAAGTTTGACAACTTTTGCAAGAAGGAACAGAAGAAACAATGAAAGTGATGGAAGTAGACCATCTATTTTGACACCAGCACACCAGGACAATCATCTGACAAGTCACAGCAACAACAACAATATCAACCCTCATGACACATGGCAGTTTGGAATTGTATATGTCTTTGCCAAGTGAAGGCATTAGGATAGGTCAAGAAACAGCCAACAAAAACATCCATTGCTAAAATATTTACAAGATGAAAAAAAAAGTTAGCTTTGTTTGCAAGAAGTAGAGGTTGCTAATTGACCAGAACCAAAGCAGAACTCCCACTTGAATACACCAGAGAGGGAGTTGGTAGTACAAGCAAGAGCATCATCTCAGTTCTAGAGGACAGGTGATCAAAAAGAAGTAGGCCAAATTTGGATCTTGCATTTGCTTTTGGAAAAACTCAGAAAACAATTTGGAATATCGATAAAAGAGTGCTTGAATGCAACAATAATCCCAAACGTCAGCAAATGAGTGATGCAGGGATCACCATATTTGATGCAGTAAAAAAACAAGAGGCAGTTTTCACTCTGTTGCATTATTATAAAAAGTGGAAACGATTGATTCATCCCGGTGAAATTCTTGATGACAGAGAGTTGGTAACCAAGCTTTTTTTGTTGCTGGTTCAAGAACAGAGGCAATTTGAAGAAGGTTCCCAGTTATTCCTGGAACAATCTCCTTATCTTTCTTCAGAAATAGGAAAGTTCCTAAGGAAAACTGAAGGGCAAATCACATGGTAACAGCTGGTAATATAAGTTGCAGGAGGAAAGGATTTGGCAAAACCAATCTGCTTTGTAACAATCAAGAATTATGTGATGAAGTTGCCTGACTCCAGGTACACTTCAACACAAATCTTCCCAATGCTGACGCAAAAAAACAAAAAGATTAGGTTAGATTGATTGATCAATTGGCATCTTTTCTGGAATGGAGCAAAGTTGGTGGCTCCAAAAGTAGTGCAGTTGGTTTTTTTTCAAGATGATGAAAAATGGTTCTATGCTTCGGTTGTCCAACAACACAACAAACTGGTACCTCATTTCAGATGTGTGCCAACTAAACATTTGGTCTATCACAAAAACCATATTGGTAAGGTGGTGTGTTTGTTGACAACAGCCTTTGCTCCATTCAACAATAACTTTTCAAAAGGTGGGATTGCTTATAAAGTTGACAGCATATGGATTGGCGGGATGGTCCTGGCTAAAAAAGATTTGTATTGTTGTGTCTACAAGAGAGACGGCGCATACCATTACCCAAAAGAACCTGACAATATTCTTAAGCATGAAGGGGAGTTGTATTGGGAGAATTGGGAGATCCGAGGTAGCTGTGAAGGAACCAAAAAAATCTGAAGTGGTCGCTGCAGAAGTACAAGAAGGAAGTGTTGCAAGACATATTGGAGCAACTCAAGTTACAAATAAAACAACAAACTGGGAAGACTGTTGTTTTAAGAGGGCAGATGGATAATGCCACCCCTCACCAAGATAAAAAACTGAAAGAGTTTCAAAATACAAAGTGGCCGCTTTTCAAATATCAGCCTCCCAATTCACCTTTGACAAACGTGTCTGACAGGACAGTGTTTCCAGCAATGGTGAAGAGGGGCACAGAGAATCAAGGGCTTTTCAATTGTGGGCATTATCTACAATGGGAGGATCTTTGGAATGCAATTTGGGATGTGTACCAGGAGTTTCCTGCAGAAACTTTGGCAAGGTCATACATTCATCATTCTCAAATGGTGAATGCAATTTTTCATTGCAAAGGTGCATGGAACCATACTAGTGGTTGTTAGGTAAAAACAGCTGGTTGTCAAGAAATCGGTACCATAAAATGGTATGTCTGTCTGTCCTCACACAAAAAATAACACGTAAAATTACTAGCTTTGATTCATTTGATTTTTAAAAAAAATTATGTCACAGTCCAGTACTGGACTGGTCCACCTAATCCTGGAACAACTCATTTATTTATTTGTATGAATATTTGTTTGTCCTAACAAAAGTATCTGCATTGTACATCTTTTCAATACATATTTTTTATAAAATTTGATGTAGGGAAAGCAAGATTTCCTTATTAAATCTAGCGTATCTTGTACTTTACCAACTTGATTTTGAACAGGCCTTAAATTAGCTATTTAACCAGATTTGTTTACTTAAGTGTGTTCAGAATCTTGTGTTCTTTACCAAAAAAAGGACTTGGTAAAAGTCAAGGCTTGCCCCTGTACATATGGTTTTCCTAAAGCTGTGGCCTTGCACCAACCAACTAGTGCAGCTCATCACACACACACACACACACACACACACACACACACACACACACACACACACACACACACACACACAATTGTTTGTGAGGAAATGATGTGTTGTGGTTGCACAACTAATACAAAATATTTATTTTCCTGAAGATGATTAGGAATATCATAGTGGAACTTACTTGTTATTATTACTAATAACATGTGGTTGTTAAGGGGATTTTTGATACTTAGGGAGTCACGTGGGTTTGGAGGTTCTATGAGACCCAGTTGGTCCTTTCATTGTTTATGCACTTTGACATGCACTCCTCTCATCTTTTCTATCATTTTTGGATATTTTGAAAAACTAAATAAGATAAGTGCTTTCAAGTCTACTTATACAAGAATCCATCAAGAAGAATTCTTGTCTGACTAGGCTTTCTCCAGGTTAGAGTCACAGTCCTACTTGAGTTGTTCCAGCTCTAGGTGAGACAGAAAGACCAAAAATAGTAATGATTTTTCATATACTGGCCAATATCAAGATGCAGATGGTGCATGGCATTTGGACAGTTATCCCTGTGTATTAGAGAATGCTAGATGCAAGAAGGGCAATACAATAATCATCAAGAAGACTTTTGGAAAACTTCTTGATGATGATATGGTGTTCATCAAAGATAAGTTCCTGCTGCTACTGAGCACAAGAGGAAGTGAGCACACAAGCACCACATGTTGCTGCAGGCATTGAACTATTTTTTGCTGCTGACATTTTATTATACACCTACATGATTGTAACAGGAAAAGAAGGAAGCTCTGGATGGTAGTGCACTTATTGTAATATGTTTAAGGAACACTGGCAACAAGCCAACCATGCTACTGGGGTTCCTTGGACTATTCCCTCCTTGAAAGAATAATGTAATAATATAACCACTAAAGAGGATAGTGGAGACAACATTACAGCCCAAGAATGGAAAGGTGTCAAGGAGTATCCTCTTTTTACAACAGTTCCCATTGCAAAATACATTTGCCCAATATTGCACATAACTATCAGCAAAGGGAATAAAGTTATAGAGAACCTGCTGGAGGAGATGCAGGCTGCAGCCAAATGCTACAATTTGCCTTATACTGTGACAAAGATCTCATATTACAAGAGCATGGCAGAATATGACACTTCCAAAGAGGAGATAGTGCAGTTTAATTTGTACAATCAAGAATATTAAAACATCTTACGAACAAATAATGGCAAATCAAAACACTCAAAGACAAAGAAAGAGGTGTTATTGAATCTGAATTAAATGATTTGGAACAAGAACTAATACCATTACAAACAAATATGGACAAAAAAGTAAAGAAAGAGAACAATGTAAAAAGGCTTTTCAATGTGAAGAAAGGAAACCCAAAAATTCAAAAGCATGGGGACGACCACTCAGAGCTAAGTTGGATGAAATTTTGTTACACCATGAAATTGATAGGAGTGCCACTTTTGGAGGACATCTGGATGGCAATGATTGTAGGAAGTTGATGGGGAATGCCAGTGTTATAATAGGTAAGTTATTGTTGTTTGTTTTAGACAAAGAGCAGGAGGATTGTAGAGTGGATAGGATCACTGATGACAAAATTGAACAAGTTTGCTGGGCACACATTATGTACCTGAGTGCTTTGGACAGGTTTTTAAGTAATATACTCACAAAAAGAGTTGAATACACAGAAGAAATTGGTAGGAGAACAGTACCATACAAGAACAAGGTGATGCAAATGGAAAGGTATATTGGCTTATCTATTATCCACAAAAGTCATATAATTGAGGACCATGCATGTCAACAGCAATAACTTTTACAGGGAACTGCAGACCTTGATGAGTTCTTTGGAGAACGTAACTATCAGGTGGAAACTCTAGAGGGGATGTAAGATATGGGTTCACCAGGGATTTTGCTAGGAAAGAAAAGATAAAGGTAAAGAAGGGTGCACAGATGAGTTGTGCTGAAGTTAAAATAAAAATTAAGAAGATAAAGAAAAAACGTGAAAAGTCAAACTTGAGACAAAACAACAGAAAGAAGAAAAGAATTGAAGAAGCTGCTATTGAAAAGGTGAAGAAATGGTTGCAGGCAAGGGAGGATGTATTGAATTACATAGTTCTAACACAAAGGATGGATAGCATATGAAAAACAGTTCAAGATTTATGCACAACAAGAATAGATGATGATAATTGAACAAATAACATTTCATTATCACACACAGTTTGTTATCTTCTTATTAGCACTAATTTTTGGTTTCTTTTCTAATTGGTTTTCAAAATTATTGAAATCACATTGTCTCCAACCACATCAACATAGGCACCATCAATTAGTAACTTCTCAGGTAGGTTTACAATGTACATAATTTAAACTGTAATAGTATTCCTCCTCCTCCTGTGTAATACCCGTACACCATCAAATGCAACCCTTTCCAATGATATCACTTTCAAATTTTGAATTGAATTGTTAAGCATGGCCAAAAATAGTTGTGGTGACTATGTCTGAGGCATAGAAACTACAAATTCAATTGAGTAAACATCATTGGTTTCTAAATCATCTCTTTTATCACCAACTGCCGTATCATCAAAACCATCATGAATAATCACCTCCATGTCCACAAACCCACTTCCATCCTCTCTATTAGAAATTTTTTGAGTTGATATTGTTGTTGTTTTAATCTTGGGAAATGCTGTGGTGGATGCTTTAATGATATCAGCAACTGAAAAGTTGCTTGCATTTCTCATGCCGTACACGTCAATTGTGTGTCAGTTAGCACCAACACACCCCTGTGCCTTGTACTCCTTGGTTTTTCTTCATTTCTTTGGTTGTCATGATTAGCAACGTGGTGAGATGAACATGATACCATTCTGAGTAATGGTTGATTGTTCTGTATGGCAGTAGAGGAGGATATTCCCATTGTCGTCGTCCGATTTGTTCTGTGTCGATGTTTTGATGCTGCAAACGACAAAAACAAAGAGCTTGCGTAGACTTCTACGCACATGTACTGGATTTCCTTGTCTGTTATTGTACGTCAAATGTCTGTTTTGGTCAGGAAAAAACAAATGTACCAGTTCTACAGTTCTGTTACACGAAGGGGCTTTTTGGACTACCGTGACGTACCTTTCGTACCTGGTAGTCTAGCTTGCTCTCCACAACGAGTACCGAAACATCCGCAAACGTTTGTTAAAGCAGTCGTGGTTGAAGCTAGCCAGCCCAATGATCTGGCTATAAGTGTAGATTTCAGTTCTAAACTATTTCAATAATACCTGTAATGGCCGGCGGGTACCTTGGTCACTAGGTCCTATTCATGCCGAAAACTGTAGACTACACTACTGTACAACATTACATACTGGTATCATGGGATTCCAAGTGCACGTGCTCTTCATCGTTAATTAGCAGCATCCGGGCATGTTACCTGTACGTAGATTACTTCTTGAAGCTTTGTGGAGCCACGCATCTAGAGCGTTATTATTATATAATATCTCTTGCAACACTGTTTCCTAGAGGAGTATCTACCGTTTACTCGTAGGTCCTAGTTTACAAGGTTCTGATATCTGGTACCCGCTTATGCCCTTTTCTGCATCAGTTGGACTCTAAGAGATTACAGAACCAATAAAAATCCGAGAGTTACGAGATAATACTCCGATGAAGAAACACACAAATACGGTAACAGCTATAGTTATTTATTTCTTCGAAGGAGCATTTTTAATGTTTCTTCACTGACCGAGTACTGGGTATCCATATGCATGTCGTAATATCTTTGTTTTTCTCCATACAATGCTGCCAACAAAAAAAAAATTTTAATGTCCAATAAGTTTCTGGTTTACTTAAGTACAAATGTATTACAATTCAAAGAATGTTTCTGATTGGTCTGATTGAACCACGCGTTAGAGAGCTGAAGATTAAGATACTACGAAACTCGGTTCAAGTAGGAAAGTTTATACTTCATGGAACTTACCAGGTACTGACTGAATGCCTGGGTACAGAATAGTTCGTTCATTTCTACCAGGTACCTGGTACTTGTCTAAAATGAACGAGAACCTCTACAGTACCAGGTACCTGTTTGAACTTACCTGGGTAGGTCCCGGTCCAACTTAAAACTACTATATCACCTACCAGTACTGGGTAGTCCCTAGGTCCTACGTCAGGAGGGGCTACCCACTGGCATTATGAAATCTTCTTTTCGATATCAATGTACAGTATCGCCTCAAACTTCTCAATCAGAAATTGGAAGATTTGCACTTTTTCTTTGCATGTTTTAATTCCCCCCTTCCTTCCTCTTTGTTATCTACTGTTTTGTTGCCATTTTTTTTCTTCTGCAACAGTCGCCCATCGCAACGTAAATATGATTGGAATTGCCTCGTCAAGAAATAATGATGCTCTCAGTACTCGAAATAAAACCAACAGTCAAACTGAATCCTGTAGCCTAGAATCAGCATCCTTGGACGTTCTCCCTTTTGGTGTGAATTCAGTTGACGTAATCCTTGGCAGAGGAAGGAGAATCATGAATCATGCAGGTAATAAGGAGCTGAAAAAAATTGTAGATTTGCACAAGGAGAAGTACAAGAAAATGATGAAAAGTGAGAAAACAAGACTTTCGAGAGACATTGTTGATTCGGTGCGAAAACGTGGGGCGCGTTTTCTACAGCTAAATCAGAAAAATGGCACGTATGAAGATGTGTTAGATTATGTTGCACGTGAAAAGGTTAGCCACCTTTTGAGAGCAAAGTCAATTCAAGAGAGGGGTAAAAAACGAAAATCTAGAGCCAAGGTCAAGAAACATAAGAAATCACCCGTTGAAGACTTTGTTGACAAGGACTATTTAAACAACTTGCTATCAAATCAAAAGAATATATTTGCAGAGCTGACCGAAAGGAAGGTATTTGATGTAAACTTGGAACTAAATGAAATACATTTAGAAGAGGATGCGAGTCTTGAAGAAGCTCTGGACAACAAGGTAGCTGGATTTGACGAGATATTTCCTGATGGGGTCGAATCGATGGCTGGAAACATTTTTTAAAAAGAAAGATAAGACATCTTATCAACTCCAATCGTGAATACTTCCTGGTAGAAAGATAATAATGATAAATGATCTGACTTTGCGAAACTCAGGTATTCTTATTACGAACCAATACGAAAAATGTCATATAGAAGCAAAATGTATCTTTTACCTTCAAACCATCAGAGAATCCAATAGGCACCGATGCCTGCTTCTTTGATTTCATTCAATCGTGCCCAAATGATGGTAAGAGAGTAAAACTCATTCGAATGTGCCCGCCCCCAAGAGTCTAGTGACTTTGCGGTGATGGTCAGCAATATTGATATTGCAATACTGATGGTTTAGCAGACACGACGAGGGAAGATAAATAGCTGCTTTTCCATCTGCTCTTCATGTTAGAAAAGTTACAATTGGAAGGTGTAATAATTTCCTGCGCCTTGCGACACGTGTTTCTTACTTACTTGAGAGCTATAGACCCTTATGGCAATGAAGCATCCTGACATTTGTGTTGAAGGCATACTCCCATTCTTCGCCAAGACTCGCAGGATAGCTCCAAATTTCGTTGAAAGTAGTGTTAGTTTGAGCGACTAGTATGCATGCAGTGGTTTTAGGCGTCATCTTATATAGTGCCCATGTGAGTGTGACGATACTCTAATTGCAATTGCCCTGGTGGTTGTCTAAAGCGAAGAACCTATACTTGTCGCTTTGGTGTTGCATCTTTGGGATCGTAGTGACTCCCCTCCAGCTGCATGACACGCCTGGGCGAAAGTCCTCTAGTTGATGAGGATATTGAATGTTCCACCCCATCGATAGCAATATCTACAGCACCACCTACCAAACCCACCTGGCATAACTGGACCAAGAGCCAGATTATATCTAGCACCAATGTCTAGGCCTCGATAACCTCCTGATCCATGCATGAAGGCCAAGGTGCTGGGGCTTGCAGTACGGTATGGCAAAGTCAGATAGCTTAGACTTTGAAAACGTAGCAAGCTCAACTCCGCGGAGCTGAGGATAATACGACCTACGACTGATCCTAGGTCGCAGTTGCAAAAGGTACACAACATTTTATGGTACCTACTCAGCTAGGTGAAGCTTCGACAAACGACCTTTCTAGAGGATGCTCGCTCGCGCCAATGGGATACACCATGTAGCAGGAGCATGGCGTTTGGTAGACTGTTGGAATTTTATTGAAGACATCCTTGGTGTAATATGTATCCCCATGACCTGCTAAGCAGTTAATTCTCCTTGGATCAAATACATATGGGTGTTACTAGGAACAATTGGCGTTGTTGTTTTTTACCAGAAAGAACGCCTTGATCAAGAAAGCATTATTTTTGAACCCCATGGTTCTCCCAAGAAGGCAACACATAATGGAATCGTGATTGTTCTACTAAACAAGTATGATGATGTTCTTTTGAAAGAAGCAAATAACTACAGCTATTCCATTATCATTTGGTATATCAAAGGAGGAAAACTACCTTATTATGTGCACCAATGAGGAAGGAACTTTATTTACTGACTTTTTAAATGTACAACCGTCCACTTTTTAAGGCTATTCGTTTTCGATAACAGAAGATTTTCTGCAGTTATGTGTTTGTCTTGTTTATAGAATGGTGGCAGTTAGTAATGATGCGAGATTTGTATTTAGCTGAATGGGTTGTGCATATGAAATTTTCTGGCGGGAAGCCAGGTAAAGACTTTAGAGAGTCGCATAATTTCTAACCAAGATAGGCACAGAAAGAACCAATTCAAATTTATACATTTAATTGTATTAGTATGCAGCTGATTATGTGAAGTAAATAACATTCCTATGGCAACAGACGCACAGTGCAAAATGGATCGTATTGGCGATGTGTGGATATACAAAAGTTCGCAAGAAAATCGTTCATATGAAGGCGTTTTGAGACTCAAATACGTACGTCTAGAAGTTTATCTGAGAAAAAGTATGTGTAATATTTGAATCATCAAGGATTGGTCTTAAAAACTCGTATAGCTCATTCAAGATCCCAACAAGCAAATGACTCTTCAAGACCACCCCTTCCTCCTCTAGCACCCTTATATCTATCATGTATATACTTCATCTGTCAGAGAGGCCATTTACCGTACTGACAGCAGACAAGGCGATCCTTTTATGAAGCCGTTTGTGTCGGTCGTTGGCCGTCTCCTTGTCTATCGGATCCTTCTCGTCTCCATCTATTATTTTCTCTCGGTCTAGGGCCTCGTCCTCCACCTCGACCACGGCCACGACCACCGCCTCGACCGCGGCCACGTCCTCCTCTATTATATCTACGTCCTCTTCGCTGTCCATTGAGTGCAACAGCTCCAAATGTCTCGGTGTTCAGGTTTCGTTCAGCTGCACCCCTCAGACGGTTGTCCACTCCACTTTGCTTGTCAAGTGCATCGCATGATATAGAATCGAAAAAGTCGTCCTTTTCGTAAGCAGCTCCCTCTGCTTCGTCGTCATACTCCTCTTCATCTTCTTTATTGAATTCGGCAAGGTTAGATTCGAAATCGAAATCATCTTGAGGAGTTTCAAGTCCTCCATCGATAACTCCACGTGCCTTACGGTTTAAGAGACTTGCACCTGTGCCGACAGCAGCTGCAGGACCTTTCTGTTTTCGGGGCCGCCGCGGTTTATCTCCGCCGCTCTTGTTTGATGTTTCTTTGGTGGCCTTTGATGGCTTGTCGCCTTGTTTTTGTTCCTGTTTTTGTGCCTGCTGCTTGGCTTCCTGTTGTTGTTTCACTTGCTCTGGAACCTCAGCCGATAAGATGGCGGGGTCTGCTGGAGGTTCTTCTTGTGTTGTTGTCGTTTCCTGATTTTCATGCACGTGCAGATCTTTGATATCACATCCTCGAAACAATAGGTAGGGATGAACAGTGTCTTGAGGTCCGACAAAATTACCCCCCTCGGTCTCTTCGCGACCTTCTGTACCGAAGGAACGCACGTCTTGAAGTGCTACTGTGGCATCTGATTCGTTAATGGAATAAAGTGTCCCCTCGTATCGAATGTTCTTTTTGGAGATCAATGAGATTCGGTTACCTGGAATGATTATTATTTTGATGGACACAACAAAAAACAATTAGGCCTCTACTGCGTAAAACTCTGTAGAGATTGTACCGGACTGATCTTGACATGCTCTCCGACACGGAACAGATGGAAACAAACAATGCGGTTACTTACCGAGTAGTGGGTTCTGCGCCATGATGGTTGATCAACTGGTGGCTTTCTTTTCCTGTAGTGAGGCTTTTGGGTTGTATACTTGTTTCGCAGATAAGCTTGTCTACGCTAGGAACCAAGAAGAAGTACCGTGACAGATGATTTTTGCCTTCGCCGAATGCTATGTATCTCTGTTTTTTTTTGGATCTCCGAGGGATCGACTCGTTGGGCAGCAGTCGGTGTTTGCCAAAGCTAGAGGTAGGCGTCCTACGCTACCGTACAAGCAAGGTTGCTGCCAGAGCAACAATTGGGGCGACCTTGGAGTCGATCGTTCGAAAAATGCCGTCTGCGATGGCCTCTACGGCGCAGTCCATTTGTGCGATGGATTCGACTCATTTCTCAATTTTAACGGCTTGATTTTTGATTATTTTCACTCCCTCGTTTGTAGTTCTACACGCAGTATGATATATCATGACAGGGAGATAGATTTATTTCTACTTTTTTGCTTCTTCTTCATCTGCTTGCTTTCTCATTTTTTTTATTGTTGAAGTACGAAGGTTTCAAGGTTCAGAAGAAGGCGTGTGTGTGTGATCATCATAATATTATTATCATCGATACCCCACCCTGCAACGACAACTTGAAAGCGAATTTCAGGATCAACACATCAACATAGAATCAAGCTTTGCTGTAGTAGTCAGTTCCAGAATTCTGGTTTGATACGAAAAAATTAAGAAAATTAACAGTCATCAATTTGGAAATTATGCGGAAAGAAATCCTACTGTTCGGTGTACTTGTGTTGGCCTCTGCGCGAGGGCTTTCCATGATGGCGACAACGCCCTCAAATCGCGTGGCAGTTGTTACAGGGGCAAGTAGAGGGATTGGCCGTGGTATTGCCCTTGAACTAGGCAAGGCTGGTTATACCGTATATGCCCTGGGTCGAAGCTCTCGTTCACGAAAAGGTCTTTTAAACGATCAACGACAAGTGGCAGAAGGATTGGACTTGACAGTCGAGTCTGCCGCTGAAGCTATCAACGAATCAGGTGGTCGAGGTTATGGTATTCAAGTCGATTTAGCAGAAGAGGGTGCAATTGAAAAGGCATTGACGAAAATAACTGAGGCAGAGGGAGGTCGACTCGATGTATTGGTTTGCTCTGCATATTCGACACCTCTTTCTAACATTAAAGGAGAGTTTTGGACTCAGGGCATGGACATGTGGGATACTCTGAATGGGGTGGGTTTGCGAAGTGTATATGAAACCTGCAGACTTGCTGCTCCTTACATGATTGAAACAGCCAAGCAGGCACCGGACGACAATGCAGCACCCCCTCTCATTTGTCTTGTCTCATCATTTGGAGGCAAGTCATATACCTTTAATGTGGCCTATGGTGCGGGCAAGGCAGGAATAGATCGATTGGCTCAAGATATGAGCTATCAGCTTTCGAAATATGGTGTAGCGACCACAGCTCTTTATCCTGGTTTGGTTCGAACCGAAGCTAATCTTCAAATGGAAGTGGATGGAACATGGGATGAAGCAAGTGGTGGTTTAGATCTGAGCCAGGGTGAATCCCCTGGATTCTCTGGCAAGGCAGTTACCGCTCTTGCCTCGTTGGACAAAAAATCAATGATGGCTCGTTCGGGGAATGTTGAAGTCGTAGCAGAGATCGCCAAGGAGTTGGATTTCACTGAAGATGACGGAAGTATCCCTGCCTCCATTCGTTCCCTGAGGTATCTTTTGCCCAATTTTGTATTTCCACAAATCGAGAAAGAAGCCGGAAAGCCAGTGCCAGATTGGATAAGAAATAATGTGCCCGATCTACTTGTACCTTGGTCAACATTTTCTTCTGGGCCACCACGTACGTTGAACATTTGAATGGTATTGCCGTCTTTTCAGAATGTAGAAAATTTTATCAATTCTCACAATTTTGTATGTTCCATTCATCATTGCTTTCATTGACTCCATTTTTATATACAGCCGAAATGGACACTAGATGAACTCCTGTTCTTTTGCCATTGATGATGAAAATAGTGGCATTGAACTTGTGGTCAACTCCAACAGAATGCCCAAAATATTACAAGTTTTTAATTTTTTTAAATGATCACAAGCTTGCAATATTTTATTGTTCGTTTCATCACAAACATTTTTTTCATTTCCGTCTTTACTCCCAGTCCCCACTGGGAAAATAAGTCGGCCACCCAAAGCTGTTGTAAGTATGCAATGGCGCCAGTGTGTTTCATAAGAGATTTCAGTAGTCTAGCTAGCTCTAGTGTACCCCAAAAATTGATTTGGAATGCCAAGGTAAAAATAAGTGTACAGGATTTACCAGGTACTGTTTCAGGTAGGATTATACTTGTTTCACAGTATCAGTTAACGGCTATTTACCGGACTTTAGGTCTTTCTGTTTACTGACATCATCGAAGCATCAATCAACGCCCACAACCCGCAACACAATATTTTTTCCATCAGATCACTCGAACTCGCATCACATCAGGCGAGACAACACTGACAAAGGGCTTGGATAACAACCTCCACAACTAAGACAATCCGTCTCACAATACTGCAACGCAGTCAATAAATCCGTTTCAAGCACCAAGTCTTCAGTGATTTTTAGCTACTATTACTTTCCATCGAAATCTCCTTTCCAATGAGCCGTCTACTAATTTGCTTCTTTCTTTCCTTTGCGATGGTGCAATCTTTAACTGGGGCATTTTCCCCGGTTAAATCAAATTCTCGCCCTTCTGTACGTCTTCAAAATGGATTATTTGGTGGATTATTTGGAGATTCTAAACCGGTAGATCCTGATGCTCCAAACAGGTTTTTGGAGATTCCTGCCAAGTCTATCAAACCAGGTCCTCTTCGTTTCTTTCTTGGCGTTTATTTGGTGGGAGAACAGAACAAGCCAGAGCCAGGAGCATGGCAAGCAAATACAAATGCTGGTGATGACATTCTCGAATTGTATTACCAGGATGGAAGTGCCAAGACTACGATAGGTCTATCAGAATATGGTGTAACATTTGATAGGTATGGAGCGCCCTCCCTGCAGTACCTTTTACAAGAAAGTGTCTTGTTACATGGCATCCTTGATGAATTGAATAGTCTTGCATTCCTCGAAGATGTGGAAGAAGAGAAAAGACTAATCCGTATCGCAGATCCTGGAGATGCCATTGACAAGGCAAGGGAGAAATTACCAGCTAGAAAAGAATGAAAAGTGAAGGAAATATTGCACGATAGTGATGGTGGCGGTTATCATGGATGCCGACAAAACTTGAGAAAAGTAGACTACAGTGATGAAATCTTATTGTAAAGATGAATGGAATTTGGGAATTCTATCTAAGGTTCTAAATAAAAGTTCATCCTTTGAAACTCCCCGCTCCAATGTTTTTCATTGGCACATATTTCAACAGATTTGTTGAAATTGGCAGTGGACATAAAATTTGTTGAGAGGCTTGAAAGTTTTAGACCTCTACCAAATCAGTTTCATTGAGTTCTAAGGCAAGCAGCCAGCTAGTTCAATAACATTTTTTCCTCTCCTTCGTTGATTAGTCTAGTCCTCTAGAGAAGAGAAATGCTAGTTAGTAGTGGTATCTCTTGAATCCATCAGCATCCGATATCTTTGTACTTGTATACTGTATCAGGGATACCAACTACTGTATATATGTAAACAAACTGTATATAAGACAATACATCAGTCAAAACCGCCCGTCAGTCATCCGCTCTTGGGCCTTGATTGTCATGGTGAGTCAGTCTCCGTTGTTTGTCGGAGTTTTTCTACGCGGGCATATACCAAAATTGGCGTAGAGACTTCCATTGGTGTGAGGTTTTTAGATGCCACCTTATGTCGTGTTCTGCTCACTCAGTTGATGGACGACACGTTAATTCACATAGCTGTTGTTTTCCTCCCTTGCTGTTTTGTTCTACAGTCCCCACCACGCACCTGACACCACATAGCAAACGACACATCATATCAATAGATACCGTTTTATCACTTTTAGGTTATTCGAAATCAAGTAGCATAAGCTTATCAAGGCACATTTCGATTATTTCATTAACAGATTATACAATGTTGGAGATGATCAATAAGAAAAGTACAGTCATCGTGACCTTGCTGTCGATGATCTGCATGACAACGTCTGTGCAAGCCTTTATTTCAACTCCCATGAAATCTTTTGTCAGTAAAGGCGTTGTTGTAGGTGCACCATGTGGTTCTGAGTCTCAGAATAGCCAAACAATGAGGGCATCATCATCAGCAGCCTTACAGATGGGTTTTCTAGATGACATTGGTAAATTTTTCAATGAAATGAGTGGCGGAGACAACGAAGGTAATGATGACGATAGCGACGATGAAGAAGCCTCCATACCAACGTCACCGATCCTTTCGATTCCAGCAGAATCTGTGAAACAGGGTGGTCTTCGTTTGTATTTGACATTTTATCTCATGGGGATGCAAAATACTCCTGAAAAGGGTAGTTGGAGGACAAGTCAACCTGATGAAAATTATTCAATCGAATTATACTACCAAGATATGACAGGTGCATTGGCGATCCGTTTGTTGGAAAAAGAAATCAGGTTGGAAAGGATGGGTCAAACCCCTTCTAACAAGTATTTGATGCAAGAATCCGTAATAGTGCAAGGGATTTTAGATGAATTGGATACATGTCTCACAGAGGGTAATGCTAAACCTACTGACCGACTTATCCAATTACAACAACCTGATGCCCTGGAGAAGGCACGTGATTCTATTTCATTCGGATAAAAGTCACGAGAAGGAGTAAAACATTGCGTGAAAAGATTCCTTAGTTGGATTAAGACACCTGCTGAGACACCTCATTGTGTGGTAAAATGACATGGGATACCTTTGCATTTGCTCAGTCATGACGGTAACAACAACACCAAAAAATGGAGACTATTGTTAACTAAGCCTGTACATAAGCATTCGTATAATGATGATGTATTTATTTAGCCATTCTACTTATTTGAGATTTTGTACATGTGGCCTTTCCTCATCCTCTCTGCACCCAATTTTCACTCATCATCGCTTTCCTCTTCTGATGTAGAATCATCACCATAAGAGGCACCATATGGATTTGCCCCCGCAGATGGTGATGCATGCATCGGTTCTGCTCCACCAGCAGTCGGAGGTGCAATGAAGGCTCTCAACTCCGCTGGTATATGTTGCATCATTGCATAATGATCTTCGGCCGATACACTTGGTGATGAAGCAGAAGGTTGTACCGGATGATGACCATATGCCATTGGTGGTGGCGGCATACCATACGCCATACCAGCTGATGCATGGTGGGTTTGTTGATGAAGCTGTTGTTGGGCATGGTACGATGCATAATCATCTGAGTTTGGCATGCTTTCAAACTCGTGATCGTCGTCGTCGTCGTCATCATCATCGTCATCGTCGTCATCGTCGTCATCATCGTCATCGTCGTCATCATCTCTGTCCATGATATGAACATCATGTTTGTCATCGTCGTCATCTGAAGACGAATCATCTTGAAAAGATAAAAATTGGTGTTGTTGACGTGGTGGTGGTGAGGGTACTGGTGGTTCTTCCTCATCGTCGTCGTCCTCTTCTACTTTCTTTTTCTTCTTTTTTGTTGTTGTCGCTGCTTTACCTTTCTTTGTTGTTTTGGATTTTTTTGCCTTGGTAGTAGTTTTAGTTTTCCTTTTAGCCTTTTTACGTTTCGGGGCATCGCTATCCTCGTCATCGGTATTGTCGTCGTGATCCGCAGCGGGACGTTTCTTTTTTCTCTTGACAATTTTTTTCTTTTTGCCAGTTGAAGGTTTTATTTGATTTCCTTCTTCCATAGCATCGTCATCTTCTGTAGTTTCTGTTTGCTTTTTCTTACGCTTTGGAGCTGGACGCCTTCGACCGGCTGTTGGTTTCTGCCATACAGATGATGCTGTTAATTTTCCTTCCGGTGTTAAATTCGCACAAATTTCTTCCATCCAATATCGTCTCTTTTTTTTTATACAGATTTTTTAAAAGTTTGCACAAGAGGGTGGAGAATGGCAGCATATCGTGTTAGATACGAATCAAATCATAGTAGTATATTTAATAAATAGAACAGAGGTATCCAAAATTGTACAAAATAAAGTCGCAATCGTAGCCTTTTAGGTCAACCAAATATATGACACATTTCCTATTCACAGTCGTATGATAACAAAACTATTTCTTGTGATGATGATATGGGACGTACCTTGCACTTTTCAGCCTCCACTGCATTGCGGGCTTGAAGTACAGCATGGGTCAGATGCCGATGTGCCTCTTTCCAAGCTTCCAATTCTGTCATGGAAATAGAATGTTCTGCAATTGCCATTTTTCTATTTTTGCTATCAACAAATATGATCTTCTCAAACAATCTTGATATTTCGCAGAATAGGTTTTTATAAAGTTTTTGATGTCACAATCACTGCATCAATAAAACTTATCTTGACTGTCCACGCTCGATAGCCGACGGACTGTGCGCTTCTTTGCCTCCTCCCTGTTTTGTTGTCTCTTCTTGGTTATTTTTTGTCGGTGCTGGGGAGATTGATCAAAAAGATAACAACAACGCCCACGCCACCCACACCGTATTATTTTTTGTTCATTAGGGTTTTCTCAAAATAAAGCACTTCCATAGATAAACAGAATTTTACAGTAGTGGGACGACGATGGGAAAATCAGCTATTGGGATATGAGTTACTTCCATCCAAGACTGGGAGGGAAGCACCTCCCACATCCACAATTCTTGACGGAGACCTTCACACAGCCTTTCGTCCTTCTAAATAGTTTTTTCTAAATCTCTCGTCGTGTTGATTCTTCGCATTCTCTCCCTCTCGCAAAAAACACATTGACATCTTTTAGTCCTTCTTCTTTTTTCAGGAAAACATTATTTTTTTAAAATAGAAACAACATGTCGTCCAAAGAAGCAGCAGAAAACATGACTGCTCAAGAAAAGCATGATGAATTATTGGAACGGATGAAACGTGAAAAAGAAAAATGGGATGCGGAAAGTGATGATGATTCAGATGATGGGGGGACTGGAAAATTGTTATCACAGGCCATGGAATTGGCCATTGAACAGGGCAAAGGATGGGGTCCTGGTGAAAAGGAAGAATACATATCCAAAATATTAGATGATGACTTTATCCCACCCCTCTTTGCCGAAAATATGGAAGAATTGGAACAAAGTGGATTGGCCGAAGCATTCTCCTCCCTCGTCTATGATGATGAAACACCAACACAACTTATGTTGTCCTTTAAAAAGAAGGGCAATGATGCATTCCTCAATGGGAAACGTAATGAAGCTAAGAATGTTCAATATTATCGTGATGCTATTAATCATTATTTTGAAGCCTTTGCGTGGGCACAAAAGGTAGAACCCTTGGAAAGTCAACAACAAGATGCTACTAATGCAGCATCCGACAATCAGGAAGACAACAAGAAAGAAAATGATGACCCTGTCTATACCGAAAAAGAATTAGATGAATTCAAATCTACATTATGCTCCAATGCTGCCATGGCGCATATGATGCTTAAGAATTGGGGACATGTCAAGGAACAAGCATCCAAGGCATTGGTCTTTGATGACAAGAATGTCAAGGCGTGGTACCGTTTGGCCAAGTCTCATCAAGCATTGCTGAATTGGGAGGAAGCTGGTGATGCCATCGATTCAGGATTAGCCGTAGATGGAGAAAACAAAGATTTGAAAAAATTGCAAACACTCTTGGAAAAGAAGGTTCAAAAGGCAAGGAAGGCACGACAACTACGAGAACGTCAAAGAGCCAAACGAGTTGCCAGTGTCAAGGCGGTTTGGAAACATTGCAAGGAAAATGGAATTCAATTAGGACGTGTTCCTCTTGTCAAGACTGTGAGAGATGATGAAGAAGATGACGATGAGGATGGTACTGGTGATGAATCTCGATGGAATCATCACTTTCCTCATTCTGGCCGATTGCCTTCGTCCTCTTCCTCTGGAGGAGGAGGGGAATGGACATGGCCCTGTATGTTTTTGTACCCCTCACACAAGCACTCTGACTTTGTTGAATACATGGCAGAATCAGACATGTTGGCTATGAGGATGTCTGAAATGTTCCCCGAATTAGAAAATACAGGAGACGAAACACAGATGCCATGGGATTACAATAACGAATTCATATGCAGTAACTTGGCAGTCTACATGGAAGTGCATTGCACAGAGAATGCTGGTGACTTGATTCACCCTGAAAATGTAGAACGCTTGAAAGATCAAGGTGAGGCTATGCGATTTTATGAAGCATCACGTGCACTCAAGGGTGATGAAGGACCTGAAATGGCCAATTTGGCACGTGCTGTTGAACGGAAGAAATTACACAAACAGAGGAGGGCATGGATTAAGAAGCATAAAAGTTTGTGGTCTAAACCGGATCCATTCCCAGTAGTTCGTATCCATCCTGCAATGACACTTCGAGATGTGCTTGTAGACAAACGCATGGTTGTTCCAAATTTCCTTGTCACCTTTGTCCTATTTCCGGAAAACCATCCAGCACATAAGGAATACCTTAAGGAACACCGTTGTGTGGGTATCATCCAACCTGACGCGGCATAGATCTCGTAGACTTTAAAACCAGATTGTGCATGATATGAATATTGCCTAAACTTAAATCATTTATTTAAAAAGACAGCCAGTACAAACTTTTTTTTTTTAGAATTCCGCAGTGTACAAGAATCGTAGAATCCATGGCATTGATAGTTGAGTCATTGTAAGGAAGAATGGCCCAAGCAATGGGATGGTCATCATCAAATCAAAGTCCACCAAAAGATCGCTGCCCAATTGTGCAAATCCTTGTACAATGGCTGTCCTGATCACTCTCACACGAGAGTATTTGCCAAGAGCCCATGGAATGTCCTTTGTGTGTGTCACAGATCCAAGTTCTTCTCCAAGACGGTATCCATCTTCGGTAGATTGACATCCACCCTGTCCAAGGTTAGGCATCATGGGGTGAGCTGCATCTCCACAAAGTGCCACGGGGCCCTTGGCCCACGGACTCAAGAGACGTTGTGGGTCAACAGTTGCCAACAATGGTGCACCATCGTACAAATCACGACGCTTGATTTCGTCTTCACTGGCAGCATTGATTAATTCAAGTGCAAATGGATCCCAAACATTGCCATCGTCGTCACCATCGCCGTCCATGGCAAATTCCTTACGAAGACGGGTAAGCTTTGGGTGAGGATCTTCTGGTGTAGGTTCGGGATCGACACCACCAGCAGGTTCACGAATAAGAGCAAACCATTGTTGACGTTCTCCACCTCCATCAGTTGAAACAAAGTATTTCTTTTCACCAAGCAAAATCTGGTACGATACGTCCTCAATATTGGAAGCACGGTGCGGTGCCAATGCGGCATAGCATGTAAAACCGGAATACCGACGATCAGCTTGTGCAGCAATCTTGACAGTATCCCGAGCAAGCTTACGAGCTTCGGCATCATCAATGGCTCCTCCAGCAGCACCGGATGCGGCGAATCCACCAGCTCCATCTCCTAGACCATGAAGATTCTTACGTACTTGTGACCAAATTCCATCAGCTCCGACCAAGACATCTGCGTATGCCTTGGTACCATCTTCCAATGTCGCACAAATACCACGTCCATTGCCCAAATCTTCGTACGAACTGACACGTGATTTAATACGGACTGTACCCTCTGGGATACCATGTTTGACAAAAATTTGTTGAATAACAGGGCGGTCTACCACAACCGTCGCTGGGAGACCTGCCTCAAGTGCTGGTCCAATAGTATCGAATCGTACCAACCAGTCACCGGCATCGTACAATCCTGCTAATTTATTTCCCTTGCGGTATCCAATTTTAAGTCCAGATACACGATCAGCTGTGACAGTACCTGCCGCAACGAGTTCTTCGAAACATTCCTTACTGATACTTTCAATGGCTCTCAATGCATTTGATTGGATTTGAATGGGACCACCATAGGGAGCATAGGACGATGCCTGTTCAAAAATAGCAACCTTCATTCCCTTGGCATGACAAGCTGCAGCAGTAACTAATCCAGCAAGTCCACCTCCTGCAACAATTACAGTTAAGGGATCATCCTTGGTAACCTCTCGACCGCCCTTGGGAATATCTCTTGGTTTACGCCACCAAGCACTATCATCTTCCTTACCCACAAGCATACCACGTAATTCAGCTGCATCCGAAGCGGCTTCCTCGGCACGACCACGAATCTTTTTGGTGCGTTCCTCGTTTTCAGCTACACGTTTGGGTGCATGAGGTTGATCAAGGATTGCCTTGACGTGATCGGGCATATCAATTTTGTTATTTGGGTTACCGGCACCCTCTGCAAGCCATTCAAATTGAGGTAAGTCCGACTTGAGCTTACGAAGAGCAGATGCTGGTCCAAAGGATTCAGCTTGTAAACCTGCCATAGATAGAGATGATGATTGACGGACTTTGCCCGGGTTTACAGGCATGAAAGCTGTGACAGTCGAAGCAACCATCAACAATGCGCCGACGGAATATTTTTCAAAACGCATGATATTTTGTTTGATTTTAAAGAACGAAAGTAAGAAGAATAGATTGTTATGATGTACACAACGAAAAAATATGCAATCCTCGTTTCCTGGTAAAGGTGGTATAATCGACGATTTGGTGTCGTTGAAGAAAGGTCTCAATACGCCCAAAAAGACAAAGAGAAAGAAAGATGCGGTTACGGACACTTTATGAGAACGGGCTGACACAGAAAAATCATGCATCCAACTGGAAAGTTTGGTGTGATCGGCAGGAATCAGCACTTCAACTTGCTTCAACTTGAGATGTTTGATTCAATCGACTACGTAACAAATCCGAATCACTCCTAAGAAAGAAATGTAAGAAAATCTTCTCAGGAGAGAAGAAGTGCATTTGTCTGTCGAAGGATGAGATGTTGAGTCAACTGCCCCAGCCACGCCAGCAAGACACGCAAGCAAAATCTGTTTTCCTAGCCATGTGCATCGCGCACGAATATACGAGAGTCCAGTACATAATTTTCATACTACTCGCCGTAGAACCTCGTTATACCCAAAAACGGGGCATACTACCTTAATTTGCCAAAACAACCCGGAACTGTGCCACGTTGGCTTTTGTGGTAATGTAGATTTTCTTGTGAGCTTGCAGTTTGCGTCACTATGACGATTAAGTACTTATAAAGTTGAAGTTTGATTGTCTGACCCTTTATGCGAGAAAAGTAGCTTTTGCGTCACATCAGATCCAGCTGTCTTTGGGGTTTTACCCAATCAAAAAGCTTTCTTTGAAACAAATCCATCTGGATCGGAGGTTCAACTTTGCGCCCCAAAATTCGTGTGTCTGGTCGTACGGACTCCCTCCCTGGTTTGGGTCTTTCCAGGTGACTTGTTTGGACCCACGTAAAAACGTAGGCAGTTTGTGTGGATTTGCTCTCACTGGATGCGTTCAAATGCAAAAAAAAAAGATTACACCTTCAATAGCTGTGTCTGCTTTTATCATCTTTTTGTCCACGTGAGCTTATCGAGTGTCAATTTACCTTGATGAGAACTGCTGAATAGTTCGGCCACAACAAGATATCAACAACACAAATCCTTTGAATTGTACTAGCACCTGCTGCTGGTAAAGACACAAAAGAATTCCAATCCACAAGTTGAATTTCAAGTTTCAAACTATCACTTTAAATTTGATCAGTTCAGTCGGACCCTTTCTCATTTAATTTCAGGACTTTTTTTATCTCATCATGGTCAAGTCTCTATCTAACAAACCAATTGTGGCAAGTGCATTGCTTTTAGCAATGGCTTCCACTGATGCCTTTGCACCATCGCAATCACAAGCTTTTGTGAAAGACACAACAACAAGGAGTGCACAGCACTTGCAAATGTTTAATGATAACCAGAATGAGGGAGCAGCAGATGCGGTTCAGGGAGCGGCAAAGTTTTTAAGTACGGTTGCTGCAACAGTTGCCTTGTCAGCTTCACTCATGATGCCAAATAACATGGCATTTGCGGAAGATGAGCTTGCTGCCAAATATGGAGGTGGATTCGATTCGTCTTTGGTAGATCAGACTTGTCTGGTTGATAAATGTAGCCTTCAAGCCAAGGCTTGCTTAGCGGATGACCCCTCCTGCCGAAAAGGTTTAACCTGCACAGCCAAATGTCTGGGTGACAATTCTTGCATTACTGGATGTATGGCGCGATACGGAAACAAAAATTTGGATAACTTACTCAAGTGCTCCATTGAAGATAATGAATGTATTAAGGTAGCCATCCTTGATGGTGGAGCTGATAAGTATGGAGAGGAACCCAGATCACCAGCTCCTACCATTAGGAATTTCGATCTAAAGTCAATGGAGGGACAATGGTACAAGGTTGTTGGATTTAATCCCAATTACGATTGTTATGCTTGTCAACGCAATACCTTCTCCTCTCCCGAGGGTGGGAATATGTTCATCTCAAACAACAAATTAAATGTGGATGTTGAATTTTCAATGCCCCATCTGTTGCCTGATGGATCTCCTCCACCTCCCAAGAACATGAGAGAAAATGTTCAAGTAGAGGATGAAATGATGTTTGGATCTCAATCAATTGCCTTTAACGACTATGAAACACACGAAGTTATGGTGTTTGATAATGCCAAGTCATCATCTCCCATGACTAATCTTGTCCTTCAAAAGGGCACAGATAACGAAGCAAGCTATGCCAGAACAGCACACTCGGAAGGAGAAATGTTTGGACTAAGTAAGTTATTTTATGCTTTCTTGGAATTCTTCTTGGTGCAACATTGAAGGTACCATTCACTTAACATTTTGATTTTTGTACTCGTCTTTTTATTATTTCTCTATAGAATTCTGGGAAAACTGGTACATTATTGGTGAAAATGACGCCAATGAACCCGAGTTCAAGTTTGTCTATTACAATGGCAAAACTCGTCAAAATACATACGAGGGAGCCTTCATTTATTCTAGATCAAGACAGCTCCCTCCTGAATCCATGGCCAAGGTATACCAAATTGCCAAGGATGCTGGTATGAATCCTGATCAATTCTGCAAGATTCAAAATGGATGTTTCACAGAACCATCATCATCCGAAGGCAGCGGTGCCTTGGGTAGTCCATCCAACCCATTCCGTTCCATCCTTGCCAGTACAAAGGTATCACAACTTTTAGGTGTTGAACCTGTCGCTGCCGAGGGTGTTAGCAAACGTAAGCCAATTGCAGCAGAGTTAATCCCTGCTGAAACAAACACTAGACCTTGGTGGTATGAAGTTGGTGATTATCTTGAAAATCCTCATCGTCACTTTAAGGCCATGGATAGTCTACGAACACCAATGGAATGGCCAGAAGATGTTGTGAAGAAGCAGTAAGCACCACGGTTCGTTTAGAAAAAAGAATTATTTACATATATGCTATTACTACAAATTAAAATCTAAACTAAGACCTGTATCAAATACTTAACTTGTGTATCTGAAATTATCAATGATAGTATGATTCATTTGTAAAAAAAGAAAAGTGTTCATACAAAAGTTTCGCTGTACTTGTTCAACTCCATTATTGTAAACGAATCAAGTTGTCAAACATCAAGTAGGTTACCAATGAATATTTGTCAATAGACAGGTAACATTTCTAAAATATACATCGTTACGAAGCAATGTATTTTTGTGTTATTGTTGTAGATTCAAAGGTTGGTCAAGTACGTTGTAAGATTCAAAAGTTTACTATGTATATTATGCATTTTAATAAATTGATTCAGGTTTCGTGTAATTCCACATGACATCAAGTGCTGTGGTTAGTTCATTCAAATGAACGTAAGTTGTTCTGGAGTCAGATTCCTTCGTGTACACGATATGGTGATAATCTAGAGGCATTCCGCGAAACACATTGTAATAATTATGTTCAAAATTACCTCGATGATGAACAATTGAATCTGGTCCACTGATAAATTCCAAAACTTGTGTCCTCCATTCACAAGACATGGGTCTAGGATCTGCCCAAAGCATGTTGACCATGCCACTTCCATGAGGACCAATTATGGTTTTTGCAGATCTAAATAATTCGAACTTGCGTTCAATTGACATGGCATTGCCATTGTTTTCATGGCCATTATATACCACCAGATGTTCTTTTACATGGTTTCGGTGCATGGCGGATCGGATGGTCTTGATTACTTCATTTTCATGATTTGGTTCTAGGGTTCGCCCATTCGTTTGAGCATCCTCGTCACCATTTCGGGAATAGTAGACAATCATTCGACGTTCAGGCAATTGAGGGTGCTTTTCAATTATCCAGTTCCGCAAATAGTCCATCAGTCTGTGTCCCATAACGATTGGATGGACATCAGGAGTAACAACCGTCAGTGTACCTTGAATTTGAACTACCTCACGCAATGCAACCCACTCAATTCGTGACCTATAAAAGTCAGGGTCCAAGAATTGAAGAATTTCATGAGCTATAGGTACATCTGGAAGTATGAATTTTGTATTTGGTGGAACTGTTGCTCTCAGCCAAGCAATCGTTGGCAAATTATCATGCATAAAGTGTCCAAAATCCATAAAGAACCATGAAAAGAACGCAACGTAATTTCCTTCTAATTGTCTTCGTACAAATAGGTCAGAATTTTGTAGATCACCTGGGTCTTTCCAGCCAGGACCCTGGACTACATCGCCAGAGTCATTCCATGCACTTGCAAGAGGAGAAGAATTGACATTCCATACACAATAGTTCCCATCGGTCATATCGCTTAGTTGAGGGAGATCGCGATCGACCATGGGGACAGACTTGATAAAATTTTCTATTTGTTGCTTGTGCATATCATGGTAGGATGGTCTACTATCATGGAGCGTAGGATATAATCTAGCGTTCATACACACACCATCATCGGTGTAGAATACCTCCTTCCCCTCGTTTATCAATTGTCTCGAGTCATTTCCCTTGAGGCGCCAAGTTAGAACAACTAGAACGCATAGGGTTTTCAGAATGAACTCCGTGCTTGTTTTCAATCGAAATGATTTCATTTGCAACAAGCGATAGCTCTTTGTTTATCTGTTACCTTGCTTGTTTTTATTACAAGGCTTTCCGTTATACAGATGACTTCCGAGGGTAACACGGGCATCGATTGTTCTTTTGTAACTATAATACTGGTGTAATGGGTTATTCCGATTTGGGAGGAAAGAAGCCAGCTGAGGCAGATGACTTTATGATGTCCCAAGTATTAAAAAGTAGTTGCATTTTTGAATATTTTACCAGTAGAGGCTTCTGATATAAATAAATCACCTGCTTGCAAGAAGCATGGGGACCTGTTTTAAAAAAAAAAGTTTTCAAATGCCTCAATGCAGTCTTGATTTGTGACCGGTTTGCTGTACACCACGGAACCTCCTGGTAGGAACAACACGTACGAGCTCTGGAAAGCGTAACTTGACACTTGCCTCCAGACCCAATTTTAGAACACAACTGTAGGCATCGTAAAAGGACGCAAAATTCGATCGAGAAAAAGGGGGTGTGTCAAGTTATGATTTTCAGAGCTCGTATACGTACCTTGTAACAGGTTCCTCGTAAAAGTGACAAACTAGCGTCAAAAAACAATGTCCGAAGAACGGCATAAGTCCCAATTGTAGTGTTTCTAATTCCATAGTAGAGAAACAGATAATGTCCTATCATCATAATGTTGGATCAATCATTAGGGTTAGATGTTAGTCCATCCAGTCGTCTATTTTGACATACGGCGTACGTACGCCGTTGTGCAGAACAGAGATAGAGCTAGAGATAAAAAACGATTGAGATTTGGGTCATGGGACTTTCTTTGGAGGGAAATCGCGAGAATCTCCCTTGTTTTCGCTTTTGCTGTGTTTCAACGTGGTGTATTTTGTGAGCAATGCATATATAAAATGCACAGCTGTCCATTCATGCCAACAAGCACTACTTTCATTTCACAAATCCACTCAACCATTCCCAAGAAGCAGGCAAGTAACTATTATTTGTCTGAGTGAATCTATTTCCTATGGACGAAGATCGTTTCTTTCGAGAATATTCTAAATCGTTAGCAGAAGCTTTGCTCGATAATGAAGAAAATGGTCCATCCCGTACAAAGGAGGAACTGATAGATGAAGCCTATGTAGCTCTATGCTACGACGATCCACGAGTAGCTTCAGATGATGCTTGCCGTGCCTTGGCGAATTCTTTAACAAGGCAACAGAAGGAGACCTGTCGTGCCATTTCGGACAGATTGGTAGACGGTGTCCGACAGGCAACGTTGCGGTTCAAGCCAACAACCAAAGAAGACAGTGCTACTGTCGAACAGCAAACGTCTACTAAAACGGAAAAATATGCTCCTGCGACGAAACCCAAAAAGAAGAACAGTGATAAAAGCGAAGAGGATCCAACCTCATCATTTGTTTCGGCAGGGTCTGCAACGGCTGCTGGTTATGCAATGCTTGCTGTAGCAATATTTTTAGAGATACCTTTGCAATGTTGTCAATCGTCAAAGAAGGTGGAGGTAGAGCAATGCTTAGGAAGTTATCGAAGTCCACCTAAACCAGAGGATTCGAATTTATTACAAGAATTAGAAGATGCTGTGAAAAAGAATATCCAGGAAGAACGAATGTCAACAATCACGAATCAGTTTAAGAATAATACAATCAGTAACGACCATGGAAGTGATAATAATGATGATGACGACGACTCTATGAAGGAAATCTTTGCGGCAGAATCCGATCCCGATGATTTTGAGTTCGAGTCAGGGTACAACTACCAAGATGATACGCTTGCAGCATTTCAAGACGCTGATATATTCGATCCCACATCATTGTCAAAGCCTTTAAAAGATTCATCATGGACGGATCTTCAACGGGCCGTGTGTGATCTCTTATCTGAATTGTCCTACACAAAGCTTGCTCCCTTGTCCCAAACAGATTGGAAGAAACAAAATGTGTCAGCTTCACTGACGCAATTGACATTGACCCTCTTGGTAAGACAGCCTTCCGAGGACGCCCCTTCTACTGCTTGCAACACGCCACTCCTGGATGGGCATGATGAATTGAGACACTTGGGTGTACAACCTCTTTTTGTGTTGAGGGATAGAGCCATGGATGGGTCACACAACTACGATGCTCTCGATGATTATTTGACTACTTTGCAAACTATGCTTGCTGTAGATGCTGCTATTCATATTCACAGTCAGCAAAGTCAAGATTCACTTCCTTCATCCTTGGCTCCTGCAACCATTGTAGGGTTGAGTTCCCTATCTGCTTTGTGTAATTCACGCGAATATTTGCAATCCTCCAAGGAAAATAGACAAAAGATACGACAGTGTGTATTGGATAATGTAGAAGATCTCTCCAGTATTGTCGAACGATCTATTCCTTCCGCTGAAGATTTCAAGAATGCAGAAGACAATATTGACAAAGTCCCTTCGTGGGTCCGACTTATACTTACCCTCATACCAACTTTCCAAATATTGACAAATGTAGTTCAATCAGATGGTACACACTTATTCGATCATGCATCATCGGCAGCGACGACAGCATCTAGTTCAGTTTCGAATGCAGAAGCGCAGCTTTTGCTGAATTCTGGATTGTTTCGAGCGCTTTTGTTACTCTTTACCCGTACTCACAACGCTTCATCGTCCACAAGTACAATCACAAACTCTACAAGAGTGGCACGGATACAGTTGCTACGATCTTTCCTTATTATGTGTGTCCAATCTACAAACCTACTTGGAAAGTACGCATGGCGTGTGCCAGAGTTATCTACCATATTGTGTCATGATGATTTTCAACAGAACAACCTTGTGGATGCGATCATCTGGTCACTATTGGGAACTCTTTGTCTTTCTGGTGGATCGAGTCGCCTCGTCTTGAGAAAACCAGGTGCTTCTAGCAGCAGTCTACCAACTGCGGATACCTGTCGAGTATCTGCTATGAAAACTTTCCATCAACTCTGCAGTGCGGTTGTGTCTGGATTACAGAGGCTACGAGATGTTCGTCAAGAGAAGACAGATCAAAAACAAATGGAAGAAACATGGAAGGAAGAGCATCAAGACACATTGCACGAATTTTCCATCTTGGCTAATTTGTTGGTATCCTCTTCTTCTCTTGCTAACATGTTACTTTCTGTTTGCGGAGAATCATCTGAAAATCTGTCTAGTATCAAGAAAGCAGTAGAAAATATTCGAAAGGAACTTTCAACTATGCCAGTTGCAGAAGGTCGTCAAAAGAAGGAAGAACCATCATCGTCGAGTATAAAGTCAGCTGAAGATGACAAAGCAGGGAATCCTTCTTCCTTTGTGGATTCTCATGAAGATGATGTTGCTTCGGTACGTAAAAGCGTCAAGATTATTACCCTGCTGTTACAACAAGGTGGTGGTGCACCAGGACAACGGCCAGCCACGAGTGTTTCTTCCAAAACTGACTAGAGTTGATGTGTATTGGGTATATTTTCAAGTTGACTTGCTAAATGTAGCAACCTGTGATAACCTCTACTAGAGAAGCATTTAAAAGGAAAACCATCCGTGTTTGCATGAAAGTATGAAAATAAATAGTTGTCTATTCCTTCTTAGTTTCGCTATCAGTGGCATCTTCACCACTTTCAGAAGAATCATCAGATGATGATTCTTCGTCCGCTTCTGATTGTTCTTCTACTGCTGCTGCTGCTGCAGCGGCGGCATGTTCCTCAATAAGTGCCAAAGTTTCTGGTTTGATGGGGACTCGATTGTCCTTACAGGGAGTTACAATTTCCTCCATGGCAGATCCTCTCACGTGCAACATAATTTGTGTAGCAAGGTGTACTGTATTTGGTGTAGGTCCATGATGGATACGAATGGATTTCAAATATTTTCGAGCTGCACGTTTCTTCATTTTTCGATACGGACGAGATTTACGCATGTTTAGAATTTCGATAATACGGATCGTCGTATCGGCGATTCGTTCGGATAGTTGTTCGGGTGTTTCATCACCTCGAGGTTCCACCTTTTTGGGTGTTGCATGAGGGATCAATTGTAGTTTTCTCAACAATTTACGGAATCGACGTTTCTTACCCTTTTCCGGTACATAATATGTTTGTGCAACCTCACCACCATCGTCTTCTTCCTCATCGCCCTCCTCGTCATCGTCATCCTCGTCGTCCTCTTCTTGTTCCGTTTTAACTGTAGGAAGATTTTCTTCTACCAACCCTTCCAAAAGTAAGGCAAATACATCATCTACGGGAGGTGTAGGTGATGCAAAGTAAAGGCCAGTGGCTGGATCAAGGAACATATCCAACACAATGAGTGCATTCTTAAGTTTGTCTTGACCAGTTGCATTTTCTACAGGTACCAAAGCTTTCCTCAGGGCCTCCATGGCCAGAGCTCCTTCTTCTCGACCAAGAACAAGTCCACGATTCTTTTTGTATTCCTTCAAGGCATTTCGTAGTACAGACGCATGTTTTCGTTTCCCAGGGACAACTGATTTGATTAAATCACGAATTTCGGGTAATGTCACAACTGTACCCTTCTTGTGCAAATGAAACATGGCTTGACCTGGAGTATATCCCTCTGCAAGAGATGCCAAAACATTTTCGGGTTCTTTTTCTACTGCTGGTAGTGGTGATGTTTCTGATGATTCGTCATTCGGTGTGTCTTCCTGTGTTTCCGTATCAGTCTCCTCCTCCATTGTAGTGGTGGTGGTGATAATGGTGGTATCCTCCGATTTTTCTTCTTTATTATCATTCTTGTTGTCTGTAGTTGTTGTTGTTGTTGTTGCGAAATTTCGGTATAGATTCCAATGACGTTGATGGTTTCTCCAAGTTTCATTGGTAGTGGAGGAACGTAGTGAAGAAGATGATTCTACTACTGTGGATGAAGAAAATGTAAATCGAGAAAACGTTGAATCCAATGTTTGGAATTGTCCAAGTTGTTGTGATGGAATCATTCCAGTCTTTGATGAGGCCATGTCCAAGATTGCCCGGAGAGGCATTCGGCCATTTCGTAAAAGACGCCCCTGCATCATTGCCATGATATTTATCAGTCCAAAGCGTTTTGACCCAAAACAGATTAGGACTCTAGTAGATGATCACTACTTGCCTCTAGTCTCTAGATATTTATGATGGATGAAAGTAGCAATGTGTGT
>WKLE02000466.1:36834-66096 GCA_014885115.2 Asterionellopsis glacialis
CCCCCCCCCCCTGAGTAGTGTGTCCACCGCACCGACCGTGAACGCAACCATGGAGGGACCGTCCAAGAACAGATCAAGGTGAGTTGACTCAGAACCCGATTGAACACCGTTCACCAAAAAAATAGTTTTGCTCCACAGTAAATAGGAGTGAACAGCATGGGAGTGATACATGCTGTAGATTGTATGGACGCAAAATAGATCATTGACTTTTGGTAGGAAACCAACGTAGCATCTACATAGCAACGAGTATCAAGAAGAGAAGCCGCCCGCCCGTTCACCCGATCTTTCTCTCTCTCATAATCGCTTCACACACAACCGCCAGCGTCCGACTCTCTGACAGACAACATGTTGCAGCCACAGTCCATCAGCTCTTCTCATCATCTTCCATTGAAGGCAACAACTACTCTATCCTAATCTTGTCCTCTGTTGCTCTGTAATTTGTGACAGCTGTCTTTAGTCAGGAACTTAATAGCAATACTATGGTATGTTTAAATATAAGGTTCTTGTTTGTCCGGTTTCTCTTTTTAGAGGGATTTTTCACTGCCTTTTTTGTAATGTGCTCTCTCAACCATTCAAATTTCAAATCTCTGTTTTTTTATATTTATGTTTTCAAATAACATTAGAGCGCATTCATTGTAAATCCCAAACCTTTCCTTTCGGACCTTACGGGGAAAACAGTTCATGTCAAACTTAAATGGGGTATGGAATATCGTGGAACCTTGACATCGTCGGATGCGTATATGAATCTTCAATTAGATGCTACGGAAGAATACATTGATGGTCAATTTGCCGGATTTTTAGGTGAAATACTAATTCGATGTAATAATGTTTTATACATCAAGGCAAGTGATGCTGAGAAAGGTTCAGGAGGGCAATCTATGCAAGAATAGAATTTTGTACAAAACAATGACAAACCTGTTTTTTGTTGTTACCACCAAAATGGTACGTTTTGTTTTTCAAAAAGACATGAAAGATGAAAAATGTCATGATATGTGCTGTGTTTTTTTTTTTTCTCCATGAATGTTGGCCAAAGATTAATTTAGAGCATCAGACTGATGGACCGGCATAGAAATATGTTTCAAGGGGAAGATTTAGTTTTTTGCAATTCTCCGAAAGGAGAAGAGCGGCTACGTTGGAACCTTTGGTCTGTCTATGCAAATCAACTACACGCGCTGCTGACCATGGTCCGAAGGGACCAATATCACCAACCCATATATGAGGCCTAAATTCAAGGAAAAATTACGCATTACACATTATCGTGCGCATCTTTGTTGTGATTGCTGAAAATAGTTTATGCGTACTTATCAATTTGGTTTTTTTTTTTTTTCCTTTCTATAATTTAATTTTTAATACTACAGGTGACAACTCCACACTAATGTTTCTGATGGAAGATCCACCCGTCATTTAGCAAGGATTAGCGATCAAAATGAAACAGATATAGATTTAGGATACTTTTGGAAAATTCAAATCAAAACATACAATACAGTACTCAAATAGAGGGGATCATTGGGATAGGCTGTATTGGTTCGTAAAAAAAAGATGCTGGAAACATTGGGTTTTTTTTTCCTTCGGAATACAGATCTAATAAAATATCATTGGGATAGATATTGATTAGTAACGCTATAGCGTGTTTTTTTTAAAAAAAATAACAAACAATTTTGTGTACAATTCCCAAGACTTTTGAAACGTAGTAAATGAATACAGTTACCTTGCGCCATCTTTTGAAGTTCTCATGGATGAGTATCTACATTTATAATATATTGTACGGATGGGATGTTTGGTGAAGATTTTGAATTTCTATTACCATTATCAATACATGAACTAATTACGAACCAACTTGGAGTTGGAGCACCATGATTTTGTTTCATCGTAGAACCCATACGTCACAACATGCATATTCAATCGACAAAGTCTTGACAACATCAAGCCACAAAACCCAGTACAAACTAATTACCAAGTGATCCCTACTATAATTGCTGTCCATGGGAAAATAGTCATATATTTGATTCATTTTTTTTTTTATTTGAAAAAGAGTACATGTACAGCCATTAATGCACATGATGCACCAATGTAGGGACTTAAACGTTCTCCTATCCGACTTAACTTCCAACAAAATCCACCAATGCCAACTCTCTTGGAGGGTGGTATCGGTTGATTCGCATCTTCAGGCTATAAAAAAAACCAAAATAGTGTTATTCCGGAAATGGGGGCAAAAAAAAACGTAAGTAACAAACATTTTAAAAAAAAACAAATTAGAGGTAGGATGAAGTAAGCATATTATGAAAATGTGATGCAATTTATTACCAATCACCGTCCTTGTACAGATTGTATGACAATAACACAGACAGTGGTGCATTCAAAATGACAGACGAGACTTGACGAAAACTCTTCCTTTGAACATACATTGGGTTTTTTTTTTTTCAACGTACCGCCACTGTGCCATCAAATATTGTTGGCCGAAGCTCTCTAAGATATGTGCATGTACATATAAGAAGCAATAATACTGTAATGAGACTTGAAAAATCAAAAATAGCGCTCATGGCGACGGGTGTTGTTTGTTGTCGTTGCGTGTCTCTAATACATAAAACACACAAGGAGAAGTTCACAGTGTTGTAGAGATGCGACAAATGACAAGAAGTCATTAGTGTTATCCTTTTCTCTAATGATATTGAGAATTTCTTTTTCGATCTTATTATCTCTAACTCAACAATAGAATAATCCCAGATGCAAATACACGATCAAAAATCAGATGGCGCAAAAAAAAAGGAAACCAACAAAATTCAAAAAACAACGACGGTCGGTCACGATGAAGATAGTCAAAGCAATGACGAAGAGAACAAGAAAGGCACGACAACGTTTACTACTTTTACTTTCCCTTTGTTTCATATTGTTATTGATATTATACCTAACGAGCAATGGTTCTGGACGAGGACAAGGACGACAACATAGAATAGCCATAGTTATTCCATTCATAGGAAAGGGTCCTGAATCCATTCCACCGTATCTTGATTTGTTTTGTACAGCAGCGGGGGGGTCTGCATCATTGGTAGATTTTTTAATCATTCATAATGGTGCTCTAGAACAATATGGCAAACTTAGTAAAGAACAAGGCAGTCGAAACTATATTCCAAACAATGTGAAATTTATAAATTTGGGATCCACAGAAGAAATGGCAAAATTATTGTCAAGAGTTGTTGTAGATCGGTCAGAGGGTAGTCCATTGTCTTTCGAAAAACAAGTTAATATTGTTCAACATCATTTAGACAAATATCCCTATGCCCTTGTCGAATACAAACCTGCCTTTGGGCATATCTTTGCGGATTTTTTAACAGAATATACTCATTGGGGTTATTCAGATTTAGATATTGCCTTTGGTGATTTACCACGGTGGATCACAAATGAAGAATTGACAGATTTTGATATTGTCACATATGGATATGGAGATCAGAATCGTGTGTACCTACGGGGTCAGTTTACGTTCCATAGGAATGATAATGAACGAGTGAATCAAATATGGCGTGAATGTAAATACCTTTCCGAGCTGGATAAGCGATACGTCGAGGTTTTGTCGGGAAAGGAAAAGATGCGCTTTGAATCAGCTGAGGGTTGCTACTCTTCCGCTGTATTGCAACAGAAAGATATCAAAGTTAAGTATGCTGTAAAGGCCTTTACAGATGCTGATGAGGAAGAAGACTCTACTGGAACGAATGTACATGGGCTCTTCCTCTATGCGGACCGATATGGAACAGTCATTTATAGGCCAGCAAAGAAAGATGATGGTAGAGATACCCTCATGCTTTCACCTAAAGAGTGGTACACCAGTATCACTTCAACAAATACTCCTTTTCAATGGGAAGTTGGCACTCTAGAACCTATTGAACGTGAGAGTGGAAGCAAATGTATGTATTGGGTCCGTGAAAAATACCAGGCAGATATTTGTGTATCAGATGTAGATGCCACCGACACCGTATTTTTGATCAATGGGGAACTCCACAAACAGTCATATCAGAACCTTCCTCTTCCTAGCAATACACTTACAGTGCCGTTTTTCCATTTTCAAGAGTGGAAAAGGTATTACCGAACATCCCAAAATGCCAACGTGCATCTTCCAGAAGAAGGTAGTATGCACTGGGCTTTGACAAAAGAGGGCGCCATCCCTTTGTCACCATTGATATCCGAAATGACACATGGTGCTCGTACTATATCATCGCCACTTGGTATTCAACCTTCCGAATGGAAGGGATTGGTTGATCAGCTTCCAAGGACGCCGTATTGTCTTAGATCGGCGCGAAAGAAAAACCCATCAAATCCAGTAGTTACGGAGTGTAAAGACGTTCTTTATTGGCAAGACACGGAAGCTGTCGAAATCATCCAATTTGCTCCTCAGTGGAAATACGTCAACGTGAATCTAGATGTGACTGTCGCTCTGACTCTGCAGATTTCTGCGGAACAAGCCTCAAATAAAGTTGCCCTTGAATCTGCTTTGGATGATGCAGTTTCTACTATGAAATCATGGCGCAATCAGCCTTGTGTGTTGGTCATTCATGTAGCAGGTGCAACTGATGAGTCTGAGTCAATAATCAAAAATCGTCTGACAGACCCATCATTGCACACTGACGCATCGTATAGTCCGGAAGTTTGTTTGATTGCTGCCATCTTTGATGATGAGACAACCGAGTTAGTAAGTCGAAATGCTCTTCTCAATATGGCTACTGATGTTTCACCCACGCGGTGGGTAGTTTCTGGATTAGAAGTAGAACGTGGCTTGATTTTTGCCGAAGAAGCATCATTCCTAGCTCGACGAATGGCAAAAATACATGAAAATCTTCCAGGGCGTGCATTCGTGATTCCTGAAATAGATATTGAAGGCGATGATGAACCATACAGGAAAAATCCATCCCTCAATACCATTCTCAGAACAAAGGAAGGTCCTGCTACTATAGAAACAATTCGCGGCATGTTTCGAGAAACGGATGATATGGTAGAACACTCTCGACTGGTCAATAGCATCTGGCGAAAACGAACTTTACAACAACTTTCGGGCGAACATCCACATGAAGATGATACCTCACTGCTAGAATATGCCACTACATCGAATAAGATTCACTTATCTCTTAACAAATTCCTTTTAAGTGACGAGCTCATTACGGCTGTACTGCCGTCAGTTGTAATGACTGATAATATTGGCCCACGGGAAGGACTACGAACAACAACCTTGGTACGTGAAGTTGAAGAATTTGGAGGAGCTTCGTGTTTCGATGGCCTTCGGCTGGCTCAGCTAGCTGTGTTTGGCTACCACGTTGATCCACTGCCAGGAGTATTTGTGGCACCGGGGATATCTTCTAAATACAGTCCTTGTGAACAAAGTTCGAATCCGAAATGTCCAATTGGACATGAGTGCTTCATGTTTGAGGGAGAAACCACACTTTTGGCATCCATAGCAAACGATGAGATTGCTCGTCCGATTAAGTCGGCTATTTTATGGAATGAACTAGATTCTCAGTCATGGAAGTGAATTTGACAGCGTCAAAGTAGACTAGTGATCGCATAACCTACATCAATCAACAACTTCGATTTCAAGTGGCTTCAGTAGAATCTTGGTCGATTTAGTACACCACAACTTCATCCCATAGACACATGCATAGATTCATTTGTGCCTGTGTCTGCAAATCGAACCTTGGTCGGTACTTTAACAGGCTTTACCTGACCACTACTTGCGCCAGATATTGTAGGGAAGTCAATCGTGTCATCAGGAAACGTACTACATGACCCATTATGTTGATAGATTCTATTAGTGAGAATAGTCTTTAATATTCACTATTTATAGCTCGCTATTGCTTTCCCCCTTCTTATTCTTTGGTAACATCTCAATCCAAACGTTTGATATCCACTTCGACCCATTTTTTACATCACACCCTGCATGAAGTGCCAAACCATCAAGTGCACCGGGTCCACCTTCCTCATCATCCAAATGATTGTAGAATAAGGCACAACTTCCTTTGACTGGTTTGATGGATATTCCTTGAGCTCTATTTTTCTCATCGGCGCACATGGGTGGCAAAAATTTTGCCCAATTATCAATATTCGATTGAACTTTGTCATTCTGCATTCCACGCAAATCTTTTTCACTTGGCTGCTCCTTATAAGATCCATCTTTATTCGCCAGAGGAAAGACGGTAGCACCTTCTTCATACTCATCATTGAGATAACAAAGTGCCGTCATGAATCTTGCTGTATACGGGTAGCCGCCATGCACTGGATAATTGTCTAAAACATCGTAATATCTCGTTGTTGCAACTTGGTCCAGTTTGTGAAGCTGTCTTGAGTCCGTGTGTGGCAAGTACCGGCCACCTGGTTCATATTGAGTTACTTGGAGTGGGTTTCCACTTCTAACAATTGCTTCGCTTACATTGGTTGCCTTGGAAATTCGCCTTACAAATCTGTTGACAACGGGTGTACTACCTTGCTTATCTTTACGTAATGACGCGGTGATGGAAGTACGCCATTTGTTGTTCGTTTTTGCCCCCGCTGTACTTTCGAAGCGCTTAGCTTTCTTTGCCTGTGCAACGAGCGCGTCACATTCCACGTCGCTCAAGACATTGTGGAGAAAGTAAATTCGAGGATGTTTTGACAATAATTCAGGCACACTTTGATATTCGTAATCTTCGCCAAGATCTGCTTCAGAAACGTAGCTAATAGAATTGTCTCGAAAGAGGACTGCAAGCAAAACAATTGCAGAAAGTGTTGCCAGAGGCCAAACATAAGTATATTGATTCACATTGCTGGGTGCTTTGCTTCGAGCCAAAGCATTTTCGCCACTCTTTTTCGGTTTTCTTTTCCCTTTTGCCATGCTCTAATATTCAATCCGGTAAACCAGATTCCTTTGTCGTGAAGGTCTAAAAAGAGTAACAATGGTTGAGAACTTTTTATGATACAGCGGTAGAAGCAGTAACTTGGAGAAAATAATGCGAACGCCGTCAAAAAAGATCAGAAGCTAGTAGAGCGCTTTTGGCGATCATATCCAGCCAGGAGCAACCTACTGTCTATACTTGAATCGTACCTGTATCTACTTCACCACAGTAGAAACTATATAATATTTGGATAAGTGAGAGGGTCCTTTCCAGGAGCAGGCAAAATTCAAAATTTTGCTTGCGCGATTGATCGCGCTCCCAAAAGGCACATTCTCTCTGAAATCACTGAAATGAAGTCTACAACGGTGGTAGGTATCTTCTTGAATCCATCGACCAAAAATGAGGGAAGAACAGAGCGACGGGGCGGAATCGGGAAGCTGATGTGTTACTGCATATATGATAATAACACGTTGAAGTGCTGAAGAACTTGAATACACCAAAAGCAGTGTAAGCGCAAAGGCAAGAAGCATGGCATGTCGGATCGTCGTGTCATCCCAATTGAGAAGATTCCCGCATAATTTAACAAAGGTAGCTAGCCGTATCTTTTTCTCATCTGGGGGAGAAACACATAAAGGATCGAGGAAGTTTCGTGACATTTCACAAACAAGTCTATTTACATCTTTCTGGAGGAATTTCGAAACAAAAAATCAAAAAGATCCACTCTGTAAAGATGAATGTGCACAACCCCTTCTGGAATCTTTTTTAGATCCTACAGTAGAGAAGTCTTTACGCTCTTCGCCTCATTTAAATGTTTTTGTAGATATGATTGCCGTGAGAACTCGCCTTTTCGATGATTTTCTGCAACAATTTTTAGAAGATACAATACTGGATTCAAATCTGCAGAATCGGGCACAAATCATATCCCTCGGAGCTGGAATGGACACTAGGGCCTATCGGATGAACTTTCCACTTGACAAAGTTACAGTATACGAAATTGACCAAGATTCTACTGCAGCATCCCTGAAAGCAAAGGCGTTGATGGATGCAGGATATCAACCAACTTGTCCTCTTGTCTCCGTGGAAGCTGATGTTCAACATGTTTCAAAAGTTATACTTGAATTGAAAAAGAAAGGAATGAACCCTAAGTTTCCGAGCGCTTGGGTATTGGAGGGCCTATTGGCATACATCCCACCCGAAGAGCACAGAAAAATTTTTGAGGCGATAAGAGAAGTTAGTGCACCGGGATCAGTTCTGATACTTTCATGCTGTTTGCCTGTATGGGGTGAATGGTGTCGAGAAAATCTTGAAAACGGTGGTAACTTACCATATGCGCGTTTGGTCGAGGCTACCGAAATGTGTGACAATCTTGAAGAAGCGGGCTGGAATGAAAGTAAAATATACTGCAATGAAAATCTTAAGTTTTATGGTCGCGATTTTCATTCTGGGGTCACATTCATTACCGCAACCGTGCCATGATCTACTTCAATTTAAGCAAAATTAAAAGATATGTTTATCATGACTAGCTATAATATGATTTTAAAAATGTGTGTTAAATTTAGACAGAGAAAAAGTAGCTGCAGTATACCATAATCATTCAAGCTGATGGTATGGTTGTATAGACCACTTGATTCTTTCCTTCTATATCTAAGGTGGCTACCTTGGATTCGGGATAAACTTCACTGAACCACTGCAATAACTGACTGTGCGACTTCACTTGTGACCCATCTTGCAAGCGTCTTTTAGGGAACATGTCAGAGTAAACACAGCATGGTACTATACACCATGGCACGCCGAGGTCATTCGCAAACTCGGCAATATCGCCAGCAGCTTGATCTGGGTGCAAACCGATGACGAGCTTACAGCGTTTAAGAATTGAAATGGCAGCGGTCGAATCAGCAACTTCATTATCTATTTCTTCTTCACCAACTTCAGATATTATGTCGTCTTCGTGATGATCTTCGTTTTGTCCTTCTTTCTGTAAACCCTTCGTAGTCCATTTTATTGCTTTCGCTCTACTCCTCTCGCCCTGAAACCATTTTTCTGTGGTATCATACCTATCGTCATCATTTGCCATTGCCAAGAATTTTTCAGCTTCGAAGAAACATCGTAAATGCGACGGTCTTCGTGGCTTTCGCTTGCTGCACCCTTCCTTACAAGCAGGATACCATTTTGCAAAAACAGGGCCAAATCTCTTTGGTTCGAACATTCCTTGTGTCCATTTCCTCTCTATCGCAGATAATGCAACTGGCCTCGGATCAACAACGACTGATTCGACACCCGTTAAGTTTTGAAGTTCCCAAGAAAGCTCTCCCTTTCCTCCAGCTACATCCAAGACTACACCGCTTTGTAAAAAATCAAGGCCATACGTCTTCATGAGGAAAATACGAAAGGCGGTATTTTTGTGAGAATTTCGTACCAACGTTCGTTTTCCTCCCCATTTTCTTTTGCTTTTTGTGGTACCACGATCTTTCTCGTCATGTCGGAATGCACACATGCCAGCTTCATACGTCGGGCAACGACCGAGACGTGTCCAGTGACGACAGGTCGGTGGTGGTGGCACTCCAAGTGGGAAGAGAGTGTGACATGCCTCGTGGACCCACGAAAGACCATTGCCTTGGTTATTATTGCTCAGAGGGAACATTGAGTCCCCCGGGACAATCATGGCGGCGCATACTCCACAAGAAATGCTGTAGCGGCTTATGGTACACAACGGTTTAGAAATGCCAATCTTAGGAGTATCCAATAATATTTCATTTGTAATTGCATTGGAAGGTTCTGGCAACACAGTCAAGCGTGATTCGTCAGGTTGCTCATTATCTAAACTTTTAACCCTGTAAGCCATTTGAAGTCTTTGATTAGCAGTCCTAATTGTTTCCCATCTACCGCGATCCCATCTTTCCTTCCTCGAGGATTCCTCGACTGTCAAAAGTCACTTTGTTTTCAAGCCACCCATCTCTCTCGACTCGTTGAACTCTCGACTACTGCGATCGTGTTGAAACGAAAAAAATAAATGTAGTCCTGGTGGTAGTGAGGAGTATCCGCGCGTGCACTCCTCTGAGTTTCTAGAGGTCCTATACCGGGGTAGCGTGTGGGGGGGGTACAGGGTACAGTGACTGTACAGATATGTATTTACCCTAGAGACTAGTGAGCAATAAATAAGTGTGGATAAGTATTCTTTTTTTTTCAGTTTAATCAATCGAAATAAAGTAACGTTTTCGAATATTTTTGGATCTTGATTTTTTGATCTAATAAGTACTAAATACATTATACGATTACTTGGGGGTATATTACTTTATGTTGAACATTCATTTAACCTATATATATGTGACCGGTTCCAATCGTTTTCGGAGTTTTTGTGAAAAAAAAGGGGGAATATTTTTGACTACGTTGAAGGTCCTAGTAGATACAACAATGTTATCCTATGTACCTGTACGATAATAATTGTACGGTACAGTACCGTTGACAAAGGGGATAAGTAATATTTTTTTATTTTTTAAATGAATTGGTACTACTACACAAGACCACTCCCAAGACCTCACGAACGTTCTTCATTCGTTCTGATCCTGTTCACCTTTAAAATAAAAAATAGTTTAGGCATGTTATTATTTTTTATCGTCACCTGTACTTCTTCTCTGTCGTGACTGTTCGCAAATGATACAGATCCATGAAGTATCTATCCGGAAAACGTATTTTAACATTTATATACAAAAGCGAACCACGTGGGCAGTAGATGAAGCGAGCATTTAGTTCGAGATATCAATTTTGATTTTTTTGTAATAAAGCGAAAGCGAGCTTGCAGCTTTGAGACATCGATTCAATATCTTTGCAATTTTATGGAGTTCGATGAATTGAACTGCGATGACGACCTCTTCTCGCCGTTGCGACAATGCAGGTGACCAGGCCTCTCGTACCTCCACAAAGGAACTTGGGACAGGCAAGGTTGGCAAAAGGACTCATGAGGAAATGTATGGATTTGATAAAAATTCTCTCTATTCTAAAGAGGAAGCGAGTGAAGACGAACGAAAGCATTTGCCTCCGAATTTCTACAAAATGACAGATATGCTTGGGGCAAAAAGAACGCCTGTTCCTAAAGATGATAAACGTCGTGTTTCAATTGTTTCTAAAATGGGTATACTCGATAGCAGCACCTTCTGCGACAGCTCCCAAGCCGTCATTCTTCAACGGTTGGTTTCAAGAGCTAGAAATCTCACCCAGTCTCCGATGGCGACCATTACTGTACTTAATCACGAGAAGCAGTTCTCTCTTTGTTCGAGTTTCGACCTTAAAGCTGGCCTCACGAACGAATTTGCCTTGCTTCAGAAACTTTCCAAAGTTGAGCACGCAAGCTCTCGAGGCTTTCCAGTTATTTGTTCAAGTGGACGGGCAGGATCTGCTTGCAATTACACAATAATGAATGAAGCTCCGGTTGTTTTCACGGATTTATGGGAAGAGGGTGATAGATTCAACACCATTAAAGGAAATAAGCTCATGTTTCGATCGTACGTTGGAGTTCCCATTCGTAGCAATGGGTATATCTTAGGCAGTTTGTGCTGCTTGGATTGGAAGGTGCGACCCGACTTTGGAGTGAAGAAGACCATTGAGCAACTGGAAGTCATGGCTATGCTTGTGGAGGAAGAGCTTTTGTCTTGGGAGTTGAAAAACGAAACGTTGCGTATGAAAGAAGAAGAGCGTCTGCTTTGCCAAGTGGTGGAGATGAAAGCGGAGAGGGAAACAACCCCGCCTGAGAAAAAAGCCACTATGGTTTTCACAGGTATTGAAGGGTCCGACGCGCTCTGGGAATCAGACATAGGCACAAAACAACAAGCGATAAGAAAGCATAACCAGATTTTGCGCTCCTGCTGTTCAGAAACAGGAGGGTATGAAGATATTGATGAAACGAAAAACATAGATGGCGTGGACAATATCAGTCAAATTGCATTCCACGATCCTGTGGATGCGATTGCTTTTGCCCTTAAAGTGCAGTTAAAACTTTATCAAGCTGATTGGTCGGTTGAAGAATTGAATTTGCCTAAAGCTGAAGAAAGACCTCTTGAAAGGTTCCGCGGCCTTAGAGTTAGCATGGGTATTCATCACGGTTCGGTAAAATACGAGCTCAATCAAGCTTCTGGAAACATGCATTACACTGGCCAGGCAGTCGCGCTGGCAAAAAGTTGCTGGGAGGAGAGCAAAGGGGGGCAGATCCTCATAACTGATGAGACGTGGAGACTAGCCACGGGCTGCAAAAGAAGCGTCTGGAAGTCGCTTGGCTCTCCTCAGATGGTTCATGTTGGCGAGCAGATTCTTAACATTAATGACAAGCCTTGGGGGGGTGTTATTGCTAAGTCCGTAATGCAAATGGTCCCAGATTCGCTTGCATTTAAATATTCTGAAGTCCGAAACCAATTTGAGACCGAAGAAGGCCGCCGTACAAGTTATGTTACGCCATGTGGACGATACTTCACATCGCCGAAATCTCAACAAAAAATGCTACCATCCTTTATGGACGCTCCATTTGAGCAAGAACAGGTTTCAGTAGCTGTTGTTGATGCCTCGCCTGGACTCAAAGAGCTGGATGCTATGGAGGGTAAGGAGGGTAAGGCTGCAGCAAGAATCCTAGCCGTATTGGAAAAACAGATCCACGTAAACTTGGCTCGAAATTTTGGATTTAAATGCTGGTCAAAAGAAAAGGGTGTGTGGATGCTTGCCTTTCACAAAGTTGAAGCCGCTGTGAAGTTCGCGGTTTCTTTAATGGATTCGATGGATTATGTTCCTGGACAAGATAACATCAAGCGTAACTTTCTGAAAGTTGGCATCGTTACTGACAGCTATTACAGTATGGGGCCGCATAAAACAACTGGACTAGTCTATTATATGGGCCCTGTAGCCGATCGAGCAGTGTTTGCGGCAAATAAAGCAAGTCCCGGTGACGTATGCATTGGAGTCGTGGATAGTACTTCTGAGCTCGTGTTGCAGGATACATCAATTACAACGAGAAAGGTGGGTGTAAAAGGTTTACATGATGATATGGAGATGACCTTTTTTTCCTGCGACCAAGACGATGATGATCTTTTGTCCCAGCAGCCCCGTCGCCGCAAGCATGGCTTGGACTTTTCTTCCATTAGAGACCAAATCTGATGAGGGGCATGAAAGAGAGTTGACGCAATACGATTCATACTTTACCAAATGAATCACTCGGATCATCCAGACTACCTTTCAACCAAAGGTGAAATCATGGTGATGCGTATGTGTAGCACACTACTCTCTAAATAATGGTGTCAAAACTGTCTTTGAGCTGTTCAATGTTCTGGGAAATCAACAAGACAGTGCTCTAAGTAAGCTATATTGAGTACAGAAAGATCATGCTGGGGTTGTATTTCAGTCGGTGCATTCCTTATCGTGATCCGTAAAAATAATTTAGCAAATTGAAAATACATGGTTTGTAAGGACGCCTACAGTATTGTTAAGCCCTGTTCTCTGTCATGTCACTATTTTGGCAATACTTCGTTCTCGATATGCTGCGTGACACGCAAAACTAATTCTTCTTTTCTCCCACTCAGTCTTTCTCCAACTGAACGGAGATATGTCTTCAATTTATCGATAGTACAGTCAGATAGTGAGCCGGTCTTATATAGATCTACCCAGTCGATTCCGCTATCATCCTCTGCAATAACTTTTCGCTTTCGACTTTTCTCTACCTCCTCGTCCTCCGGCAGAGCGTTTTTGAAGGCAGCAATCTCTGGTCCGACCGCTTCTTCCACAGCCTTTTCATCAACAGCCGTCTCGTCTTCGATTTCTTCTTCGGGTATATCCAACGCAACAGCCTAGAATGGAAAAAGGCAATCCAAACGTTCACGTTAGCAATGAGCAGAACTAAACGCCAACTCTTTCAATGCAAACAGAGCGTAGTTTGCTTATGACATGATCAACTTAAGCAAAACTATGCGACACAAACTGAATACACTTACCTCTAGATGACTTGCAAATTTTGCTAGCGCATAGTTCGGAAAGTCGTAACCAAATTCGATCCCCTCAAGTCGTTGGTTACGAATCAGTCCCATAGCTGCCTCGACCAGTTCTTCGGGTACGCCGGCTTGTTTTTCAGCATCTGTTGTATTCGCCACGTCCCGGACTTCGTCTTCATATGGAAGCTCTACTAGAACTAAACCAGGAGGTGCAACTTGTCTTGTCATACCATTACCATGGTGGTTTTCACCATCTTTTTCTTCTTCTGAGTCCCCTCCTTCTTCTTCTCCTTCTTCTTGAACAAGTATTTCACGCTTTTCTTGTTGTGGATATAAAGCTACCAATCTTGATGTTGCATTTGATCTAACCAATAGTTCTCCAATTGCTAAAACTTTTTTTCGTATCATGGCAGCATGCAAATGAGCAAAAGCAACTTTGGATCCACGTGTTACATTGTCATTGGGGTACCCAAGATAGGATCGATTTAGTCGGTGTGTCATTGGAATAGCATCGATGGGTTTAAATCCAAGTAGAATTAAACTTGGTTTGTCTATTGCATTTGATTTACGTTTGATAAGTTGTACTTCTTGTCTCGTGATAAAGACACGTTCTCCTCCAAATTTAAAAAAGGTACGAACACGATCGTTGTTACCAGTCGATTGTTCGCTATTCTGATCATCTTGAATTACATTTCTCTCAGGTTCGTGCCCCCGTGGACCACTCAAGATTTCACCAGTATCTGCGGTCACACGCGTATGAGTTTTGATGATCGGTCTAAATTTCGAAACAAAAGATACCAAAGAGCACAACGTTATCATTCCAATCATACACTAATAATAATAACAACAACAACAACAACTCTAAAATCATCATATAGTATTTGACACAACGATACAATCCATCTATCTTTTTTTTTCTTGTACAATTACTTACTTTTTGGTAAGTTGGTGAATCATAATTGGTGTAGGTTTCTTTTGAATTTGTACAATGTTAAAGAAGTCCAATTGTATACCTGGATATTCAGGGTGGTCTTTCCAATCTGGTAAGAACATTGGTACACTGTATGCCTTACGAACCTTTTTCCATTGACGTTTTATATCATCTAACATATCATCAATATCAAAATTGTTTTGATTGTTACTACTACTACTACTAGCACTTTGTTCGCCGTGTTGTTGTGATGGTTGTTGCGAAGAATAATCTAAACTAAAATCAGCAATAGTACTATTACTATTCTTTGTACAAATTTTGTGAAAAAATAAATCATGTCGAAATGAAAAAGATGGATGGTTGTTTTGTGCACCAGCAGCACCATTGTTGTTGGTAGTACTAGGAAAGGGACGTGGTAAGGGCCATACTTGAATATCAAGACCATTTGCCATGGCATCCTTTGCTACCATAATAACAAGTTTTGATTCTTCTTCATTGCCATAGCATGGATCTTCTTCATTGGTAAAGATCCATACTGTCTTTGAATCACCGGGACTTTTAGATGTTGAGGCTTTATTATTGACGCATCTATTTGTTGTTCCACAAAACAAGCCAGGCGGATAGAGGGAGAGAGACAAAGAAAGGAAAAATGGTCAGGATCGTGAAAACAAACTCAAATAATATGATCCATTTTGAAACATTCATGACATGATATGATAGAATGTACTGTATTGTAAGAAATTTTTCACGTACTTGGCGGAAGCAAATGTCTTGCTAGCTTCATGTAAGGCTGATCGAAGAGGACATAATGTAGATTGTCCCATCTTTTGGGCAACATGAGATGGATCTAGTACACCATCGTTTCTCACGTTGTTGGAGTTGTCTTGCGTTTCATTGGTATCATTATTATTAGTATCAAGGGTAGTAGCTGCATATTCTTCTTGTAAATTACGTTTTCGTGGTTGATTTCGAACATGATCATCTAAACATTCCAACACAGTTTTAATTTCCTTCATTTTAAATTGGAAAAAAAAAATGTTCATCAAAAAGCATTTCAAACACACTGATGATTCTCGTCAAGAAAGGTGAAAAAGGCTTTAATCCATTCATGTACAAATACAGTGCAGTACATAATATATGATGTATTTCACGTACCTTAATACCAGGGGGACACAAATCCACAAGTGTATGTGTAGATGTTGTAGGTTCTACCAAAGAGGATGATGAATCTTCACCATCTGATGTTTCACTATCACTATCATTGTGTGACGATGAAGAGGAGGAAGAATTGTCGTCGTGATTGTCAGGATCATTTTTTTTGGCTTTGTAGAACCCTTTTTCACCAATGGTGGTTCGTTCTGAATTTTTTAATTTCGTATTCTTGTCATTACCTCTGTTCTTCTTACTATCATTTTTACTATTTTGTGTTTGAGGTTTAGTTCCATACAATAATATACCAACACCATCACGTTTACCAGTTTTATTTATAGCAACATGATACACACGAAGACGTAATAATTTTTCACATGCCATGATTGCTGCATCAAATGGTGATATCATTATGGTATTGTTGTCATTGGTGTTGTTTGTTGTTGTTGATTGCCTTGTTTTGCGTTTTGTGAATGATATACATGGTACAAACATGGAAGGACGACAATCAATTAAAACTAATACATGTTGAGCACCAAATGTCGTTCCATCTTCTTCAAAATCAGTGTACCATGGTGTTGTTGTTGTTGTTGCTACATTACCACTGGTACCTTTGGTTTCATTTTGATTTTGTTGTTCCAATACGTCACGTTGATCATCTTTGGCCCAAGCAGGCTTTTTTTAAAAAAAAAGAGAGAGAAACATCGGTTGAGACAAGAGAGATATGAAAGGTGAGGATACTGGTAGTACCGTTGCCGTTTGAGATGGTTCCAATCGATCAATGACATTTTTGTTACTCTTGACAAAATACTTCTCATCTTTTCGTGTGCCCTTACCTCTTCTCCCCAAGGATTTTCATCGTCGGAATCCATATTATTTTGTTTCCTACATGACCAGAACTAAGTTTATCGTCAATGATGGTTCCATGTATTGCTGGTGCGAGGCTTTTGTTCCATTTGCTGTCACTGTCAAGTGTCGAAATAATGGTTGTGTTGTGTTTGAAGAGAAGTCGTCTTCCCTGTACGATAGTTCCGTGTGTGCGAATCTTGCTTCCCTTCTCTAGAGCCCGTGGACAGTGGCGGGAGTCTCATCCACTTATTCTTCATGTACAAAGTGGTATCACGAAGAAATATAGTAGATCTCAATATAATGTTTTTATGTATGTTTGATGTGTCTTGGGATAACTGCGTCTGGCGTCTGTCTGCCAACGAACACCACACTAAAAAATGTTTCTCCCCCCGGGCCATCATCATTCAATATAATATATTATATTATCTGCATCCATATTTTTCTGTCAAGGGACACCAGCACCAAGCATCATCCAACAGAGACTGAGAGCATTGCAATGATATCATCATGGTCAAGTCAACATTACCTACCCGTGATGAACCAGATAAAGCTAATGTGAAAGATAAGGTTGGTACTGTTGCTGCGGCAACAGCAACAGCTACAACTACTCGTACGACTGCAGCTACTACAAGTAGCACACCAAAACCAAAACATAAACCTACGACCGATCGTCAAATGGAAAAAGTATTAGCATTAATGATGGCACGAACTCGTGGTGAAGTAAGTAGTGAAGATGTAGAATCAGCTGTAGATGAATTATTAACAGAGTCATTTACAAAACCACCATCAACAAGCAAAGGCATAACCCAAAAAGGCGAATCAAAAGTTCCTCCACATGCACCACCACAACAGCAACAACAAAAGATGAGTATACAAGAAGATGAAGACGATTATGATGATTTTGATACCACCACCAAAGTACCAGATAAGGAGAATCCCAAAATGACAGCAGTCTCTAGTCCTAAAAAATCTACAAGAACAACAATTAATGAACAATCATCGTCATCTAATAACAATAGTGGCGATACAAGGAACAACGACACAACAGTAACATGGTCAGGACCCAAAGCTACCATAGAATCCATGGTACAAGATGATAAGGCCAAGGAAAACAAGAATGCTAATAAAGAAGGGAATGAAGAAGATGCAATGGATAAAATACCTTTAGGACAATCTGGAGCACGCATGATGGTTACCTTTGGTGATGGTCGTAATCCTAATCCAAAAGCTGTAGAAGCTGCGTTATTGGTACGTTTTGTCGTGCAGTGTTCTTTATGTTACTTGTGGTATGCCTCTAGAATGCAGGAGGGGTGTTTCTTTGTTTCTATTGTTTCTTTGCTGCCCGTTCTTTCTTTGTCTTCCTTTTCTCATCCTCAAACCGCTCTTACTCTCTCTGTATATCATCATTCTAGGGTGCACGTCGTTGTTTACAAATGGCCATCAAGGATGCACGTGCCCTGCGACGTCGTATGAAACAAGAATATGCACGTGCACGAGCTACAATCAAGGATGGGACGCGGAACTTACGGACGAAGGATCGAATGCATCTTGATTATAACAGGGAGGCAGTAGACCCTACCATGCTTTATAGAGCCATTAGTGGATATGATAAATTATCATATGAACCTAAATGTGGATTTGATGTTCAACAATTACAACAATTATTCCCGGAAGAAATGAATGCCTATGAACGTTGGAATCAAATGCATAATGCCTACAAAAAAAGTAAGGATAGTAGTAATAATAATACCAACAACAACAATAACGCTGAAATGGAACATGACACAAACAACAAAGATACATCGACAGACAAGAAAGGTAGTAAGAAAGAAGGGAATGGTGGTGACGATGACAGTAATAACGATAACGAGGGTTCCTCGGATGAAGAAGAAGTAGAAGAAGAAAATAAAGTTGTAGAAGGTGGACATTTAGATGAACGATTGGCCAATTTTGATGTGCGGACAGAACAAATGAAGGATGATTGGTATTTAAAGTTTTCACAAGTACGTCAAGGGTCATTTTTACCCAAGGGACGGGGTAAACGCACGGCTGCTACAATTGAATGGGATAAATCAAGAAAGCACTTGACACAAAAACGTGGACGACCGGGCAATACATGGTATAATCTGAGTTTACCATCTGTACAATTCTTACATTGGTTAGGATTCGATCAATCATCTGCACTTCCACCTCCTAATGAGGATACGACAGAAGCTTTGGCATTCTTGGGTTATGATTTCATGGGGAAAATAGTGGAACGATCAATCTTTCTCCGTACGTTGCGTCAAATGAAACAAGAAGAGGAAGACAACCAAAAGGCACCAAACATGAACCGAATGAAACAAACAAAAAGTAAAAACATTTTATTTGAACTCCAAGATGGAGAACAGTTGAGTGTAGAAGACATTGAAAGAGCTGTCAATGATTCCACTGTTCGACCTACTCCATTGTACAGTGCAACCGATCATAGCGACCAACCTGCAGCTGCTGCTCAGTTATACTTTGGACCTGGATTTGAAGAACGGATTGAAATGGAAATGGATGAGTAAGTTGTACGGTTTTCTATTTTTTACAACATGTTGTGTGGTCTGTGTTTTGTGTGTACAATATAGATAATCATCATCTTTTTGCACTTAAACGTTGTCCTTTCTATCTCCATTTCCATCTTTTTGTAGACTTGTTCCTGGTAAAAGACAACGAATGTCAAAAGAAGAGATGGAAATTCGTCAAGAGGAAGATGAATTGTTTGATAGCCTCAAGTCCCCACCGAAACTTGATAATGCATTAGCTATGTTAACAGCAGAGAGTCCAGTGAAAGATGCTTCCCAAAACGAAGATAAAGATAAAAAACAGGAAGGAAAGATAACATAGCAGCTACAAGAGATAGAGATTCATTTCGTTTGAAGGGCCGACAGAGCTATTTCATTGAATAGAGCTTTTCATTCAAACGAAGTTTTATTTCATTGATCAATATTATGAATTTTCAGATTTTTTCACATTTCATAAACAACAAGTTGTCTTTTGGAAGCATGCTTTACATACATCGAAGCTCCAGGGCAAAAGATGAAATTTGGACTAAACGTTGTTGGTTAAAAAAAACTATTCTTCGACGTTTACCAGTACGGTAGTTACCTTGTACCTCTGGGTACCTGTACAGTACCAGGTACTGGTACTGATACTAGAGGTCCTACCGTACCTGGTACATGGTATTTTGTGTGCTGACGGAATATATAAATAAAGGGAATAAAGTGTTTAATATCCTATTGGCTATCCGTCCTCATATGTAATTTTGAATGACGTATTATCTCGCAAATCCCAGTTCTCTTAAGAAAGCCAAGAATGACGTATGTCGGTCTCAAAGCGAATAATAATTAAATGTGTACATTACGTATCCTGTACATATTATCATTTACTACATTATGTTTATATTAGTTTGTATACTCTTATTTATACTGACGTTGAAAAGAACGAAGAATCTAAAATCGCCTCTCTACATCAGATCATATAGGTCCTTACGGACTCGTAGGATGCAATATACGATTGCATAGAAATTAGAGGCCTACCGGTATCTCTCTAGAGAGAAGAAGCCTCCGGCATTATTTCGTTCTTTGGGGGCAACTATTACGACTTACGACATATTGTTGACATGTTGGGTGTTGCTGTGTTGCACAACAAGCCCACTTCATCAACCTGCGAACCTGCTTTGATCGGTTATTCTTGCACTTGTGCCTTTCCTTCCCATTAATTATCTGAAATATTACAGTCTCAAATCTCACGTGCCATGGACGATGAAGATATACTGTTGGAATTTAAAAGAGAGCCACTACCATGGGCCTTTGATCGACGACTTGCGGGGGGCGGGGATAGTGTAGTCAACTACACAGTGTTGGCTGTTGTCGTCTTCACTTTAGGGCTCCTGCTTTTTGTTGAACTGCTTCGCCACAAATTAGATCATTTAGCAATTGGTAAACCTTTTTTTCAGACAGTCTTGGAGGGAGTTTACAGGGAGCGTGAGTATACTTTTACCTTGTCAGGGTTCAAAAAGATATCTTATTGACATCTAACGTCATTTTTTTCTGATGTGTACCAACTTCTATTTCAATTTTTATATTACAGTGGCAACACTGGGGATGGTCGAGTTTGTAATTTTTCTATTGCATTCGTATTATAGCAATTTGGACGTTGACTCAGAAGCAGTTTTTGCGAAGGTTCACTTTATGCTTTTCTACACTGCGCTGATAAATGCGCTTCAGAGTGCAGTTTTAGCATTTTTCTCGACTCGTGTATCGAATCACTTGTGGGTACGAACGGAACAGTTGGAGATTGATCACTACGTCGAAATTCGTATGGAATTCGAAAAGCTACATAAAAAGTTAGTAGTAGGAAATGAAGATGACGAAGGATCACTGCATGAGGAGTCGGCTGATGCCATCTTCAGCCGAAGAGGTTTAATTAAAATATGGCGAGGTTTCATCGATTTCTTGAGTCATCCAAGATTAAAGTGGCGACATGATGCATTACTGGTACAAATTCGCTTTCATGAGCTACGGGTGCACTTTTTGAAAGCCAACGATCTGCCGCTTAAATTCAAGCTGTCTGATTATTTAAAACGGTCTGAATTGAACGTGCTTGAGAAGTTGGTGCACGTGTCGACATTTGCTTGGCTCTTACTATGTGGCGCGGTGAATCTCATGTATTTCTCCATGGGTATGGTGGCATATGTCAGCAATAAAGAAGGCCTCGTTGGTGACTTTATGACCTCCGTATTTTTTGCTTCTCTTTGCGCTTTTGTTTTCATCTCCTTGATCATCTTCAACAAAATTACAAGGGTCTTTCGGAAGATCGTATACTCTAAATTGATTGATGAGTGCAGTTTCCCCGTTGCAGATTCATTAAACTCATTGCGAAGAAGTAGCGACCAAGATCAGCTAGATCTATTCTGGGGGCGTGATCCCAACTTAATCATCGGCGGAATTCAATTCATGCAATTTGGTTTTGCTATCGCAATTAGTGCAGTTATCATATTCTTTGACAATATTGATAAAGGTGATATTAAAGCGGGACGGTATCTAATTGCCGTAGCGATCGCTTATTCTGCCTTTGTGGCCATCATGGCGCGTGTTATTCCTAAGTATACCTTGTGCACAAGCTTGGGGCAGCTTGTTAACAAGGGCCGCCTTCATGAAACGAAAGCTGTATTTCTTCTAGAGGAGGCACGGAGAAACCAACGGATTCTCCAAGATGTCAAAAATCAAGAACAGCAGTTCATGCAAGAATCTTCACGTCACGAAGTAAATGGTTCTCACTATGAATCGGAAAGGAAAGATAAGGGATTTTTCGGTCATAAAAGACGCGACAGTGAAGGATCGTTTTCGAAACGAGTTTGGCTGGCAGAGTTGACAGAAATAAAAACTGAAGATTTGCGATCATCAATACCTAAGGAAGTGGTTGAGAACAAAAGTGAGAGAGAGAGAAGATTGAAAGAAAGAAAGAAAAACAGACGAAGATCCGCATCTGACGGTGTTGCTGCCATGCGTCTCATGTCAGTAGGAAGTGGTGCCAAGAACATGTCAGAAGCAGCATCGAGCACTCTTGGGTCTGCGGAAGAAAGCAAAAGCGAGCTTCCATTTCCACTGAAAACTACGGACACCATCGATAGTTGGGCAACGAAACAGAGCAGAAGAGCTCGGCGGACTAAGTCGAAATCAGAAAGTGCAGCTATCAAAATGATGCAAGAGGCAACTGCTGACGTTTCAGAAACAAAGGAATCCAGTCGTGACAAGCCCTCGAGATTTGCTCCAAAGCCAGGTGCGTTGACTTTGGGTTCTTTAGTAGAAGGTATCCCTGCTTATACAAAACCAGTGTCAGAAACACCGATTCCTCTTGGACGAGAATCCCCAAGGAAGGTAGAAGACATGGCCAACCGAGAATCGCTCATGAAGGAAGCAGATACCAAAGCAAATGAATTAAGTTGCATATCCAGTGACAAAGACGCACAATTTGACGTGGAAGAGAGCAGCTGGAGAGGAGAAGATAGCGATGGAGAAGAAACCGTCAATACTGCTGGGTCGGAAGGGTACCACTCTGATTTTGATGATGTCCCTGTTGTTGCACCCAGTGTTAAAGGTGAAGCTGAAATCATCAGAGCTTCCGTTTCCTTGACAGATAGATTACAACCCATCTTCAGAAGTAAGAAGTACAGGTATGCTAGCGCAGTATTTGGAACACTGGCATGCTTCTTCTTGGTTGGAATGCGTGTTGAGGCGATATTAATAGAATCAGGCGATATGGTTGATACTGGGAATACATGGGATTTTTCTGCCCGCGTGACGTTTTGGTTTGAAACAATTTATCTATGCTTATTTCTTCTCCTATCGTCGTTGAATATTGCTATCTTTCAGCCGTTTTTTGGTCCGGATGACAAGAAAAATGAGCTACTCTTTGCTGCGGTGGTTGATATTCTCATTTGTGGAACGTGCCTGGCCACCCTAATGGTGGCCGAAGTCAAACGAGCTTGCAAAGAGGACGATGTCCACAGACTTCTCGGAGGTGCTGACTACAACAGCGAAGAAGATTACAGTTATGGGGAAAAAGTTGAAATCCAGTGTACATTTGGTGAGAGAACAACCGGTGGACTTGGTAATATCGAGCCATTTACGAGCCTGATTGCTTTGCGACTTTTTCGTTTTATACTTGCTAGGTGGGTGCTTCGTATTCTCCGACGTAAATTTCCCCTTCCTGATGGAAAAAATTCTAGACTAGCGTTTGATATCCCAAGTGGCTATGACAATGCTAAACATGATGGCCATCATGATCATGACAATGACCACGATCATGCGATTAAAACCTTAGCAAATGAACGAGGTACCATCGCTGATTTATGGCGGCATGCAATCACATTGTATCCAGATATTGTTGAGAGATATGGAGAATTTAGTGGGGAATTACTTCAAGCAATGCTAGGTCTTGAGTCTGACGATGAGTGGGCAATGTCGCCACGTAATATGGCAAGCGAAGAAAAGCAATCGTTAGATATTGCGAGTGCCGATGGAATTGCCACTCCACCTTCAAAGACGGGTCAAGACTATCGTTACACGCCACCGCTTCAACTCGACACAAGATACAACTCTCTTCCTGTTAATGCGCAGTCAATTATTCTTGCTGGAAAAATTGGAAAGCCAGTTCGGTCTGTCACTTCCATGAGTAATTCATCCGATGACGGGGCCACTGGGTGGCTGAAGTCTGACAGGAAGCTTGCTGAACTCGGTCCTTTCGGGCAAGAGACTGGGGAAACACCTTATCGAGCACCGTTAGCTCCAATGGAATTTGTGGTTGATCAGGAAAAACAAAATGCCGAGAAGCATGATGATGGTGGCGATGGTTTGGTATCAGCCTTTATTGCTCCAAATGCGCGCCTTGAACGAAGCATGCGAAGGTGCGATAGAAAATTGCTACCGCTTTTGGAAACTTGGTCGCCTGTTGATGTTGTGATGACAAAGTTTGAGATTGTTTACTTCGATGCCGTAGTAAGTTCTAAAGATGAAAGTATTGACAATGTTCGAAAAGCGCTTGCCGCTACAAATGGTGGAAAAGGGCTTCGCCTACGTGACGTTGCTTTTGGTCGCAAGGTTGTCGGGCACTTGATTCTTTCAGACATTGATGAGATCCACGTTGAGAGGACAATCCCAACGCACCTTACTGACGAAAAAGACGTTTCTTCTGATCTTGAGGAAGTGGAAGATGAATACTGGAAGTCGATGGATTTGAAACTTATAGAAAGTCCCATGCAAACCACACCTGATCTATCTAGGAATGGTCGCTGGCATCATGTCAAGGAGGATCATCTGAAAATAATATCTATTCATGGAACGCTAAGGCTTCGTTTCTACTCTGACCTAAAAGACGCAGAATTGCACCAAAGTAGATCACAGAAAGAGCACGAGTTTGACGGCAAAATATATAAAAACAATTCCTTGCAGTGGTGCCAAACCATAGTCCGATTTTGTGGAACTGACCAATTCAAAAACCAGAAGCTCTTGCATTATGGCGCTGGAGATAGCGAAGAATTGCGCGATTACCTACAGATGATTGATGTCACAGAAAGTCACAACAAAATAAAGCAATCTAAGTCGGCGATTGACCTGTCAAAGTTGGCAGAACGTGGAAGTCGTAAATTTTTGGCTAGACTGCCAAGTTCAGTGAATAATGACACATCGAAGGGAAGGCTCCGCCGTTCGGTATCGTCGGGGGAAGCTGAAAGAGCTCCCGATACAAGTAGGCACTCTCTTCTACATATTCCACGCGGCGACGGTGATACGACAGCAAAAAAGCCAAATATACGCCGCTTAACAACAATAGGATAAAACTGCTGGTCACGAAGACGAACTGCACACAATTTAGAATCATTATATAATTAGAGTAGAGAAAAACTAGCTTGAGTGTGATAAATTAACGAAAGATTTTCGAGAAGGATCTGCCCTTTCGCAGACCATACTATCAATTCTCTTTCTCCTCCATTTCCTTCCAGAAATCTTTAGCATATTGCACGCCGTCCCATTTATAGCCCCCGTTTTCCCACACCTGAGCGAACGGACCAGTTGAATGATCTTGGAGAACTTGCCATGCTTCATATTCTTCGGCATTTAATACTTCTTGGAGCGCTTCCTCGGATTTTTTATTCGTTACCCCGATAAAACGACATGCTGCATTCGCTGCCCTTTCCACCTCATCTCTATTCCGAACACCGATTAGCGTATATGATATGTCAGGATTAGATAAGGCTACCAATGTTGCCAAGGCAGATATGTTAACACCACGAGACTGACAAATGGATGCTGCAACTTTGCAGGCCTGTTTCAATACGTTTGGGGCAGGATGCCAATCTGGTGGGTCTCTGTGGGTTAAAAGACCCATAGACAATGGAGCAGCTGCTGCTAGACTTATTTCATTTTCATTGATGAAGGTAGCAAAGCTTTTGCCGTCAAAGTTTGGTTGACTGAATAGGCTAGTATTGTGGAGATTAAAGTGGCCATAAACGAGACTTTGATCCCAAACAATTTTTTCCTTGAGTGACCTCTGCAGAATTTCGTGCTGAACTTCAAGAGGATAACCAGTCATTCCTAGAGCTTTGCACCAACCCTTCTTTTGGCATTCCAACATAGCAGGAATTGTTTCGTCGAACAATTGATCCACAGACTGAGCAAATTCAGGGTCGTGTAACTGGAGAACATTGATGTAGCCACACTTCAGACGTTGGAGGGACCGTTGTACACTGCTAATAATTTTGTCATACGAGAAATCAAACTGCCTTGGATCAGAAAAGTCGCGTCCGACTTTAGTGTTGATGATTAGGTCGTCTCTAGCCACATTGTCGTTCTCCTTCAGGTTCTCAACCGCAAAACCCACAACCGTTTCGCTACAACCGTACCATGGAGCAGTGTCTAATAGATTTATACCAAATTCCACAACGCCGCAACGAATAGCAGCAATCCATTCCTTAACGCGAGGATGTTCAAGATCCACAGTCTCGGGACCCCATGTTTTGTCTCCCTCTGCAGCTTTTTCTTCGTCTGTAAAGAAAAAGTTTGAAAACGAGGAACAACCCAGGCCAATTATCGGACTTGTAGATGCCAATTTTTCGTTTCCGTGTACTTGTCCCAATGCCCGCCTCGGAACCTTTGTCGATGAAGTCCCTCCCGATGCCATGATTCACTCTCCAGTTTCAAGTAGTTCTCCTCTCGGTACATACTCTCAATAATGTACCTGTACGAGTACCGTACCTGGTAATCCGACATGGCGTCGGCATTCAGTCAGTCTTCGGCCATTTTTGATGAGCAAACACTCTGGTACTAGAGTACCAGGTAGTGTAGGTACCGGTAGGTAAATACTACCCGTACCGGTACATGTGGTACCTGGTAAGATCTGTTTTTATCCTTTCTTTTGTTCTATTCCAATTGTCCTTCACACTGCCTGTACATACTGAATATTAATTTGCATGAAGAATTGTAGGGCTTGCATTAGCTTTTACAATCCTACGTAGTTCACCAGAAGAGAGACAACCATGATAAGATCACAGAAAATCGATATAGATATGCGCCGTTAAAGGATGCGCATAAGATTCCATACGCTCGGTTGTGATGCACGACACGTCATCAGGTCCAATCCCCCGACCAAACATACATACCTGGTTATTACGAGGACCTACAGCACATACGCACCGACGTCGCTGTGATCTGGAAAACATCGACAAGCAACCTGATAAACTCCTGATACAGTCGTAGTCAACATGATCGCAAATCGTCTTGGTTTAAAAACATTGCTGCTTGCTTCACTTGCTGCCTTGTCCGGAGTTACAGCATTCAGGTGAGAACAACTGTTGGAGACGGAAAAAAGTTTCACCAAAAAGAAGAAGTAGTGCTTTGGAAGTTCACTGATGGGCGGGTTTTCAAGAAAAAAACACAGATAGCCAGACGACAGAGACGGAATCTTGCAATCACGGCGAGCAAGATTCCGTCTCGATTGGACAATGTTGGAACAGGGGGGGTGTCTGTTGTGTATCGTTCCCCTGTGGATTTAGCTTTCATGTATTTGTGACGTCATTAAGATTTATTGTGAATTTTAGTTTTACGATGTCCTGTACGAGCTCGTACATACAACATGCGTGCGCGTCTTTGTCTCACAAGTTGAGCCATCAACCAACTTGACTTTTCAAGATACACACCACTACCGAAAACTTTTTCGATGAACAATTTGAATAGTTTTACCTGATACTTCTACTGTCTGCGCTGGTGATCATCATGTCGGAGATATAGATCTCGTTAATTTGTTCAAGGCATCTAATTTTCCATCTCTATTGCATTGTTGTTATCCAACTTCTCATATGTATAGCTCCTCGGCATTTATAAGCAATGAGCGTTTAGGTCTTCGACCGTCGGTCAAGATCAGTGCACCCTTGTCCCTGACTCGCGTTGGGACCATCCGGCCCCGAACTGAATGTTGGGCAAGTTCCTCTAATGATAAAATAAACTATGATCAAGATAGTAGGGGATCCATGAAAAACGGGCTCAAAGTTGCAGCCACTACTGCAGCTGTCGCTACCGTCGCAGCTATGGCTTTCCCACAAGTCAGCATGGCCTCACCCATGTTAGCCGAGTCCATGACCAGTATTTCAGGGGGTGCAGGTGCTGTAGCTACTTCAACGTCAGTGCTGCTTGATAAACTTTCTGAGACCGGTTTCTACCAAGCATTCAGTCTAGTGTTTTTGAGTGAAATTGGTGACAAAACTTTCTTTATCGCAGGCCTTTTAGCAATGAAGACATCCAAGCTCGTTTCTTTTGTGGGTTCGATTGGTGCTTTGGCCGTGATGACCGTGATTTCAGTACTCATTGGTCAAATCTTCCATCAGGTACCAGCTGGTATTGCTCAAGGTATTCCGCTCGACGACGTGGCTGCCGTTTTAGCCTTTACTTTCTTTGGTCTGAAAACATTGAAAGAAGCGTTTGATATGGATTCAGACGAAAGCGTTATGGATGAAGAATTTGCAGAAGCAGAAGAAGCTGTTGAAGGGAGCAATACTATCAAACAGATAACAGCATCGTGAGTAAATGCTGGTTTCCTTTGGAATCAATGCAGAGAGTTGCTTGTTCTCACAACCTACTTGTAATCTTTTGTCTTCCTTTATAGAGCCCAAATCATCAGTACTTTTGGTTTGGTATTCGCGGCCGAATTTGGTGATCGTTCATTCCTTGCTACGATCGCCTTGGGAGCTGCACAAAACCCAGTGAGTGTAGCTGCAGGAGCTATTGCTGCCCACGCAATCGCAACTGGGATTGCAGTTGTATCAGGGTCATACATTGCGAAGTACATCTCCGAGAAGGTTATTGGCATTATCGGAGGAACTTTGTTCCTTGTTTTTGCAGCTACAACCGCACTCGGGATCTTTTAAAAACATGTACTATATAAGATATCACACTCTATTTTAGGCAAGAAATTGAGCCATATTAATTCTTCGGTACTTGAACATATCTTTCTGCATAGCGCTTGTGCATTGGTCGGTCCAGCCTTTTTGCTTCTTTTGAACATTCGGTACATCTCCAACCAGGATGCATTGTACGTGAAAGCATCTCCCTCTAAAAAAAGAGTGGAAAGAAACGTGTGAAGTACAACGGAATAAGGAGGTGTATGTTCCTTTTGTTTTTTTTAGGAAGACCAAAAGACATGATTGTAACTTCAACTTTTTCTGAATTTTTGTTATGCTCGCCGCTTGGAAAGTCCATCAATCCTTCGTTGGGCCAAAGTGGAAGATAACGCTTTTTTACCGGATATCGTCGTAACGAGTGGTGCGCACAATTCCCTAATTTTTTTTCATTCCGTACTTCGTACAGACAGGCCACGCAGCACATAAATAGGCATTTCTCATTGGATGGGGTTGTTGACGTATCCAGATGAGAAAGCCGTTATCTTCTCACGTCACATAAACACATGGGCGCGACTCCGCGCAACGAACACGTACGCACTAAGC
>WKLE02000466.1:66159-79924 GCA_014885115.2 Asterionellopsis glacialis
TCTTGGGGACTTGCGTGTTGTCGTTCTGTTGACAGGTTGCTGTCGTCCCCCCACAGCCTCTTTCTGTAAAACGGAATCAAATCGCACTACGCACAACTTGGAGTGAAATAATTGTCACCATGAAGTTCGCAAGAGCAACAATTGTAACCGCCCTATTTGCGGCATCTGCTGCTGCCTTCACGTGAGTTGGAAATTAATCATGACTGGATTCTTTGATTTAGGTGAAGCCATGATTTCCCCTTTTTTTCGTTGAGAAGGATCAATATCATGTTGAAATGCATTCTCATAGGTATCGAAGTCATTTGTATTTTTATGTATTGTAATTTGTTTTATACCTGGAATGATGCAAAGCAAATACGCTTATTACTTTCTACGCAATATCTTTTCGATTTGACTAGCGCTGCTGCAGAATTCGCCTTCGATTTATTTCAATTTTTGTCTTTGTTCGAAAAGCGTTCCTAACTAACAACAATTCTGTTGTTCTGGTGCGTTTACCTCATCTATAGTGCTCCGCTTAAGAGTAGAAATGTCGGCGCTTTCACCAAGCCCACTTGGGGCCCTCTCCAAATGTCAACCGCGGAAGCTCCTGTTGAGACATCGACGGATGATGCTTCTCCCGAAGTTATGCGCCCTCCTATCAACATGCCTTGGGAAAGTATCAGTGATCAACTACAGACTGCATTCGGTTACAGTGCTGAAGAGGTGCAAGCCTACAATGACAATCTCGAAGGCGACAAAGAAGCACTTCTTAAGCTATACAAAGCAATGCAAATGGCCCGTGGTTTCGAAAACGCTTGCAACCAAGCGTATATGCAGGGAAAGATTAGGGGATTTATGCATCTTGACAATGGCCAAGAAAGTATTCCTGGTCTTGTCGATTATGCCATTAAAAATGGAGATACAAAGTATTCTTACTACCGTGAACATACCCATGCTCTTGCTAGTGGTGTAGATGCTGGCAAGATCATGGCTGAACTCTTTATGAAAGATGGAGGTACCTGCAGGGGCGCAGGAGGATCCATGCACATTTTTGACAAAAAGACCTACTTCCAAGGAGGTTGGGCTCTTGTTGCGGAACAGCTTCCATATGCTGCTGGAGCTGCAAAGAGTATTTTGCTCGATCGCGCAATGGGACTTTCGGACGATGAAAATCAAGTGAAGCAGAATGTTCCTCCCCCAGAGGATGATGACCGTATTTCAATTGTGTTTGTTGGGGAAGGAGGATCTCAAAATGGCCGCATGGCTGAGATTCTAAACGCAGCCGCCAAGGACAACTTGCCCCTCCTCATTCTTACCATCGATAATGGACGTGCAATTAATACATACACCCCAGATATTGCAACTAACGGCAAGGTCTACGAGCAAGGCAAGCACTACGGTGTCCCAGGACTTCTTGTTGATGGTCTGAACGCTGCTGATGTTGCCAAGGGTGGAAAGGCTGTAATTGACTACATCCGGTCGGGCAAGGGACCAGCCATGCTCCAAGTACACACTTACCGTTTCAATGGCCATTCACCTGCTGATCCAGAGCATGAAAGAGGCCGAAAGGAAGAAAAGCAATGGGCTCGCTCAGAGCAAGACCCACTTAAGGCCTTCGAAGACAAATACATCAATAGTGGTGTCTTCACTGAAGATGAACTCAAGGCTGCCAGGAAGGAGATCCTTGCCGAGGTGAAGGAATCTGTCAAGTTCGCCGACGCATCCCCCATGCCTCCTGTTGAGCTTGCCAAGGAATTGGAATACCCTGATGCCCCTGACACAGACTACAACCTCAAGCCAGCTCCTGAGTTTGCCGCTGAAGTGAACGCGCGTACCATTAGTCCCCAGCAAATGGAGACTGTGACTGCGCACATCGAAGCTCTTCAAGAAAGGGCAAAGGCTGGAGAGATTTCTATCGGTGATGCCATTAACCTTGCTATTCATGAAGAGATGCTTAGAGACCCCACTACCACAATTCATGCCGAGGATCTTCAAGCTGGATCTTCGTATGACATTCCCAAGCTCACCCAACAAACCTACGGACAAATCCGTGCAGCTGATGAAATTATTGACGAAGGTCACTTCATTGGAAAAGCATTGGGTGAGGCCATGAACGGTTATCGCCCAATTGTTGAGTTGATGAATACCAACTTTGGTATTTACGGTATGGCAGAGATTAGTTCAGCTGGTAATACCTTTGCCACCACTGGAGGCCAATTTGATATGCCAATGACTATCATCGGTGCCGGTGGAACTGCCCCTAACCAGGCACTTGGAGCCGAGCACAGTCAGCCCTTCCACGCGTACGTAATGGGAATTCCTGGTTTGAAGATTTGCACTGCTGCTTCCCCTGAAGCTGCCTATGGAATCACAAAGAGTATGATCCGTGACAATGGTCCGTGCTTTTTGTTCGCTCCTGTTAAAATGATGAAAGAAGCAAAGGGACCTGTTGACCTTGGCAAATGTGCACCTCTCAACAAGGCTGCCCTGCTACATGAAGCTTCTCAGGACTCTGTCGATGAGGGCGGTGCTGTTACTGTGTTGACTTACCTGCACGGAGTTAAGGAGTCCCAGACCGCTATTGAAGCAATCCAAGCCGAAGGTTGCGATATCGATTTAATTGAACTTCGTACATTGAAGCCATTGGATATGGAAACCATCGCTGCCAGTCTTGCCCGTACTAACAAGCTCTGCATCCTTGATGAGTCCACAAAGAGTGGAGGAGTAGGTGCAACAATCAGTGCCCAAGTATCTGAAGAATTATTTGACTTGCTTGACGCTCCCGTAAAGAGACTTTGTATGGATGATGCTCCAGTTCCATACGCTTCCAGTATGGAGGAAGCTGTTGTAAAGCGTGGAAGTGACTTGGTTAAAGGTGTCGTGGACCTTTGCGTTGGAAATCATTAGATTTACTGATGAATTTAGGAGAGACCGACTACATGAACATGTCGAGACTTCCGTCACTTTTGCTAGTAATGTTAGTAGAGAATAATTTTGCATTTGATTTTATCCTTAGAAAAATGGCCTTGTTGCTGCTGCCTTTGTAGTCTACCTTTGCTACCGCATCTCCATAAATTTTTACTGCGTTGTGCTTTTCGGAACTTGAGGGAGGAAATGAAGTTAATAGCTCTTATGTTTTTAATTTACTTGCCGGCAAGTTGAGAAGTGAAAGCATTTTATTTGTATATGAAACTGAGATTAAATTGTTAAGAAGCAGAATTATTAGGAAATGTAGTTAGTTCTGTGTCGCCCAAAGTATCATCTGCCGCATCTGAGGGAGTGAAGGGCAACCGAAGGTAACGTCGTAATCGAAAAGGCCGGCGCTGAGACGAGTCTTCCGCTGCATCTTCGTCGTGAAATGTGTCGTCATGATCATCTGGTGATACTTCCCCGCTGTTTTCAGCACCCTGTTGTCCTGGATGAACCGCCCTACGAAATCCCGAATGGTTTCTTGTTGTTAACAATTGACCCAACGAAAGCCCTGTGGTCATACCAAGTGGCTCCATGCTATAGTCAAATCTCCAGATCCCGTCTGATGTTGTAGTATTCTCTTGTGTCGCAGGTTCTGGTACTGTGTTGGATAGAGCGTGTCGGCAAGCAGGACAAGACGTGTGGTGCTCAAGCCATGAATCTACGCAAGTACGATGAAACTCATGATTGCACGGAAGGCACCGTAGCTCGTCCCCTTGCTCGTATTCAACTAAGCAAATGGGGCAACATTCCTCTTCCTCGAGTGGAACATCTGAAAGACCGGACGTGTCGGACACATTGTCTGCAGCGGACTCTGGTGGCTGTGCTGAGTCATCAGTGTCCGACTCGCCGTACATTTTCGTCGGCAGTGCATCAATCGCTTCCCTCGACAATCCATTTCTTCGTGATAAAATTCCGAGCCCGCCACCTCCTCCTCCTTCGTGTTGTGCCGCTTGTTGTCGCAGCGTTCCGTAGAGAGCAGTAAACAAAATACTCATAAGCATCATGACAGCAACAAGCATATGAAGAGCCTCCAGCTCTGCTTCGTAAGCTTCCAAACCATCTGGTGTTGCTGGTGTAAGGGATAGATCAGAATTCTGACCAAAAACATTTATACTCCACATTCCCGTTACTTGGCTAACCGATTTAAAGCGCCCACCAAAAAGAAGCATATTTCCAAATTTATCAACAGAAGCAGTGTGTTCAAGCCGGTTCGATGCCCCTTCTTCGTAGTGAGGTAAGCCTCCTTTTGCATCATTACATTCTACTTTCCACCATTGGTGCAGATTTGAGTCCATATCATTTTTTGGTTTCGATATGAGCGTATCCGAAAATACAAATGCAACAGGTTCGCCAGAAATAGTTTGAGCAGTTCGGAATCCTCCAAAAACAGCTAAACTATCGTCGCCCCACCCAACCATCGAATGGTAGCTTCTTGAGAGATATGGCGTCATAATCCGTTCGCTCCATTTCCTTTCAATAAGGTCAAAGATCCACAAGTCACTCAATTCGTCCCAAACTCCATCTCCATTTCCGCGAGTGGGTGACCACGCTGAAGAGGTCATTCCCCCATAAATATACAATTTATTCCCCACAATTGTCGCTGCATGAGCCGTCCGAGCGATGGGATATCTGCCATCTTCGTCTCTCTGTGACTTCGGAGGCGGGTACGGTGAAAGTTGTTCCAGTGTTTCTGATGTGTAATTGTACATCCAGACATCACCAAGGGCAATGTCTTCTTTGTTTTCGTGCTCGTGGCCTGAGAGTTGATGTTGAACATGCAGTCCGCCGTAGAATACAAGACCAGATCCACCTGCCCAATGGCCACCGCGGCACTCTCCCCGTGTCAGCGTGTGATCAGATTGTGCCGGGTATTTGTCGTGTTCACCTGAGGAAAAGCTTCCATGTCTTGTGCCATTTTTGTTCGAACTATTGTAAGTGCGAATTTTGGGCATAATTCGTTCCCATTCCAATACGGACTTATTGTGAGGAGAGGATGATGATGCATCTGATAGTACTATATTTAATTTGTCTCCGATTTTCGTCTTCCATATATAAGGTACTTTCTCCACAACAAATGCCTTGTCCTTCCAAAGTAGCCCGCCGAATACATGGAGATAACCATCATGTATAGCACTAATATGACCTACTCGCCCATCAGGCCAAATCAGATGTTCAGTGGGGTCTTCGCGGTTTTCGTTGAAGGCATGTCCAACATTCAGTCCTGACAAATCTATCCACTGATTTTTACTAGTCAAGTCCATATCAAAAGCCCAAACAGGGAACGATGACCAGTCCGTATCAGTAAATCCTCCCGAAAGAACCATAAATTCGTGCTCAATCTGTTCGAGGGGGATATTGTAATTTGGTTCGAACTGTGTAGCATCAATATTCGAGGGAACTGGAATAGGATTTCCTGGGCGAGCCGATCCGCTTTGTGAAGATAAATTGCTGTCTCCTTTATTCTCCTTGTCCAACCGTGATGGCTGCCCAGGATGGGAATTGGTATGACTGTCGAATCTGAAAAAGTCATCCAAAAAATTTCCTCTTCGTCCGTGGTTTTCATCATCGTTTTCTAGGTTGTCTTGTTTTAGAATCCGAAATACGGAGCTATCCAGACTCCTTCGCGATGCAGGGCCATGTTCTGGTCTTCGGTCCACCCGTTCCCACCATGTATTTTCAGAACATGATGTTGATTCGACTTCGCGAATAAGGCGATGTGTACGAAGACCGTAGGGCATTTGATGCGTCGCTGTTCTACGAGACGCTTCCCCAAATCCACCATCGAGATTCGAATACAACGAATATCCTGTTGGTGATGCTATGACCGGCGCTGCAGCTGCCGTCAAATTGAACATGGTTGTTGCATGCATTGTGTTCCCATTGCTGTGTTGAAAAATAAATCTGCACTAGTTTGAATCTTGTCCCTCCGGTTTAGGACATCTCTCTCTCTCTCTCGACCTGCCGGCTCAACATGAAGGATTTTGGAAATTAGACCGCTTCCTCGTTGTGACGTCATCTATCAAAATTGAGGACCCTCACTCCCTCTAAAATTTGGCGTGCTCATAAAACCGCGACGGAACACTTGGTTTTCAGGGGAGTCCCAACAAACCTTCCAATCAACCCCTACACTCTCCAAATTGCACAACTCCAGGGTTTCAACGCAATCAATTGCAATTATAATTGCACTGAGACAAAGCAATAGCAATAATAATAACACAAATTGTAAGCAAATTGTAGAGTAATTGCAAGTGGGATGAATTACAGATTCTTGGTGCCATGAATTTTTTTCTACTGATAAAAGCATATTTTTAAATTACATGGCTTCACCTGTTAGAGAATAAAAAGAATTTTTCAGAACCAATACCAGAGAGGATATTCTGGTCGCTCCTGAATAGATTTTATATGACCCTAGTAACAAAATTTATGTCAGAAAATCTGACAAAATAAGTGTCCCTTCAAGTTACCAGTCACGTAAATTTTGTGGTACAGACAAAAAATTAACGCCTGTCCATCAGTTTTTTTACATGACACACCCATATGAATTTTTTCTTGGATCCACATTTTTCTTTGCATGCACCAAATTTTTTTTGCACCTGACTTACAAGAAAATTGCACTCTTTGACATGAGAAATTTACAGACTCACATAAAAAATTTGTCAAACTGGCTTTTTAAAAAAAAAACAGACGGACACAAAAATGTAGTGTCAAAGAAAACATGTTACACAAACAACTAAAAAAGCTTTATGGACAAACAAAAGAATTTGTCTTTCCCCAAAAAAAATTATCTGCTACAGCAAAACTTGTTGACTGTGTCATTAAAATCAATTGTTTTTGATCAAATAGATAATTGACCACTCCAGCATTGTAAAATTAACAGGACAAATAAATTTGCTCTTTTTGCATGAAACAAATTCACTGCTTCAAACTTTTTATGTGACATTCATCCATGCAAATTTCAAAAACTCAAGTACACATGGTGTTGCCAGTTACGGTTTTCTCGTTGGTTATTTTTATTAATTAATGTTTGTTTCTTGTTTTGTATGTGTGCCCAATTTGCTCTAAAGTTGCAGCCACTAATAAAGAGGGATCAGTTGCAACAAGATGTGTCACTGATGCCGGGAACAGCAGACTTCCAAAAGATCCTCAAGAGTAGTCAGTTCAGAAAAAAGTGAAAAAAAAGGTGTGGTTGGTTGTACAGAACAAAACATCAGTGTTCAGACACCTGTGACCTGTAAATAGTACACTAATCTGATAGTAAAAATAAACTTTTTTGTCTGTTGATAAACTTTTTTGGTGTATGATAACTGAGTGTCTGGTTTTGGCTAATCTGGGCCCACCTTGTAAATTAGCATTGGAGACATGTGTTTTCAGAGGAGATTTGGTTTTGGGTTAGCATAGTGGTAGGATGGAGCGAGAATCCCCTGAAAACAAAAAACAGGATTTTAAAATGGCACAAAGTTTGAGAGGGAGGGTACTGAAATTTGATACATGATGTCATAACAAGCAAGCTGTCTAATTTCCAAAATCTGGAAAAGAAGAGGTACTCCTTGTGGCATTTCCTATCACTCACCCTTACCTGGTACAGATACACAATATCTTGTACCTGTACATTATTTATCAAATGTTACTCAAGTAACATGATAACGGTATCGATACGGCTTATGACTAGTTATTTTTTATACCGTTGCCCAAAAAATGAGGTATATTTTGGGGTATTTTCACGTACTTTGTAACACCCCTGGTATACATTGTTTTTATGTTATTAGGCACCACGAAAAAAAGTACAAAATATCGCGTGTAGAGAGTAACATTCCTGTTCCGTTGAGAAATAATTATTTATTAGGGATTCAGGACTGTTCTGGCATTGAGTAACATTTGTCATAAGTAAGTATATTTGCTATTTAACAAAATTACAGGATTATTTAATGACAAAAATTGGTGGACCAATGGAAAGTTGGGGTACTGTACAAGAAAAGAAATCACAAGAATAAATGACAACCAAAAAAAGCAAGAATGAAAGATGATGCCAATGGAATCAGAGTGTGCCCTTGGTAGACAGTGTTCTATGATCAAGGATCATGGTCACAACCAGGTCTCTAATGCACACAAGTGCAAGAAATGTCAAAAAAATGTGCATATTGTTTGTGGTGTTCCGTGCGAAGACAAAAGTGCATCATTTGGAGAGGGCATCATGTGCTTCAAATGTGCTCCAGCTGAAAAAATGATTGCAGCAGATCATGCTGAGGAATCAGTACCTGCTGCCATTACTACTGAACCTGAAGTTACCGCTACTGCTGCTAGTAACAATACTTCTACGATGACAGCAGTACCAGCACCAACATCACCAGCACAAGCACAAGCAGAAGACACCCCAAATATTTTAGGACGACCAACAAGATCACAACCACGGGCCCAATTTGCCCCCCCAGAAGATGAAGTATCATGGGTCATGCCAATCAACTCTTCGTACAAATTGTACCTGGATAATCTAATGGGTTTTTTCATGGTACAACTTATAACAGAAGTACAGTTTACAGCCGTGGTGAGCTTATGGAGCTGAATCCTGCTGTTATAAAAAAATGGCTGTCATTGCAGCTTACGGTAAGGAAGATTATTGCAACAGAAAGGATATCAAAGTATCTATACTTGACAAACCAATCAAAAGGTCCTCTACAATTGAGCAAGCCAAGAAAGCTGTCAGTTTTTATATGCCATACAACTGTCCAGCATGAATAAATGGAGGTGGTAACCTCACTAAACACTCCATGGTTTTAAAGGTAATACATGACATAAAACAGGCAGAAGCTAGACGTCAGGGTGTCAAGACAAAAGCAAAGAGGCCCTTAAGAGAAAAAGAATTTCGCGTAGTTTTGAAGCTTCTCCTGAGAAAACAGATTTTGACCATAGATACAAATATCCTACCATGTGTCTTTGGCAGTATCATCTGATTGGTGGAAGTGATGATACTGTTCATTTTGAAGTACAAGATCCAAAAGGGCACCCAAAGTTTCCATTTGCTCTTCAGACAACAGTTCGCTGGTCAAAGAATGTACATGAAGAAAGAGCCTGTCTGGATCAAATTTTATTTGGGGCTATGGATGATACGTACTGTATCTTCCTTGTTCTTGGAACTTACTTAGAGGGATTCTTGGAAAGACACCCAAATGCACATTACCTGTTTACTGAAAAGGAAGCTGTAGATCTCCCTAATGGTAAAATTTTTGCCACAGACAAGTTAAAGCAAGCATTTGCACGTCGTCTGAAAAAGATTGTCTGGTCCCACTCAGAGTTTGCTGACGTGGAGGATGAAGCTGATATTGGTGGGCAGGGCGTTGGAATGCACAGCCAACGAAAATATCCTGCAACAACAGCCACCCACAGAGGATGCACTCCTCATGAAGTAGAAATATGTGGTCATTGGAAAAAGCAAGGTGGTCACATAGTGTTTAGATACATTGATGTCAAGCAACTCTACTACAATGCGAAAGTAGCTGGGGCACTTTGCATAGGTGGAGCAGTGAAGTATGAGTTAAAAAATTCAGTGGCAGATTCTATTTCCCAATCCTGGATTTATGAACACGTCATCCCACACATTTGACATCGATATCCAAACAATAATCGTTTGTGTTGTATCCTGGGTATAGCTACACTGTACGCATGCTTCACCGAAACATTTGTAGTTCCAGATAACATTTGTTCTCGTGTCAAAGTAGCTTACGAGGATTTGCAGTTAGAAGAGGTGCAGCCGGTAAAACAACTACCTCTTCATATTTACAGAATGGACAATCGCTTGATGGTGGCAATTGTGGACAGTGAGGCACCCCAACAAGAAGGACAAAATGGTGAAATCAGAGCTGCAGGTCCAGCAGTACAACATGATTTACAGACTGTATTAGTTTGACAAAATTTTTTTGAACAAGCCATGCAACAAAATCACCAACAAATACTTGTGGCCCTAAATGATGAACACAAATGGAATGCAAGATAATTCAGGATAATAAACAACAATATTTGTGTGTTTGGTGGTACAATTGAGGGGAGCTTCTGAATTCAACAGGCCAATAGTGGGCAAATGCTCCAGCAACGACTTGGAGATAATGTTGAAGGGTTGGAAGTACAAGAAGCATGGGATATGGCAACTTTGTCAAACAATCCAAAATCTCTACGTGAACTATGGAAAGAATATAAATTTGGACTTGATGGAAGGAACAAAATAAAAGGGTGGGTGGGTTGAAACAAAAATATTATTGCCAAAATGTTGTCTGGCAGTGTATTAAGAGACTTACGAATAAGAATTATACTGTTGATGCAGCTATTGCCAAAATTCATGACTGTTACGGACAGACAGAGACTGTGACAAGAATCATTAACAAGATGATTGCTGATAGGAGAACAGGGGGACATCTGAATCTTAGATAAAAAATCGTACATAAAATAATTCATTTTTTTGCTTTATATTCTAACTTATTACGTCTCTTATGCTGTACACTAGTCTCTAACACCATGTAATAAGACGCAAAAGTGCAGAAGATGAGTACGGACAGCTTTACGTACATTGTACGTGCTCGTAGGAATGTATTGGCCTCCTACGGGTAACACTGTGGGTACTCATAGATGATCAATACACTCACAGTATACAAAGTACTGGTACCCTGTACAGTATCATACCTCTGTACTTACATCCATGGTCTTTCTGTCTTCCATCATTATTTTAGATACAAAAACATACTACAGTCTGTCATCAGTCTGTCCCTCATCTGAATTATATTTATTCATCTTCTACTGCTGGAATTATGGAGTTTTTTGGTCTCTGTTCAATCAGGTTTTTGTTGATTGTACCATCCAATATTAGAAACCCTAGTAATACGACTCACCTCTGGATACTGGAATTTGATAATATTTCCAGGATACCTCTCTTGGCTCTTTATATGAAAGGGCCCACATTTAATCCAGTGCACCAAATTACCCTTTGGGCATGATTAGGACTGCACAAAACCAATTATTTTATTAGTGCTCAGTAGTTTAATAATGGTTAGAGTTTATTTATTTATATGAATGGGACTGCAGTTGTGATTCCAATTTCATAATAAGGGTCATCCCAGAAATTGGCCAGGCACTTTGGGACAAATTTAAGTGAGTGGACTTGGTAGATCTGATCTACTTGGTAATGGACAATGCAGGTGGGCACAGCACCAATGATGCCAAAGCAATATACACTGATGCCTTGTGGATATTATAACCAATGTTGAGATAATTTGGCAAGTACCAAGGTCTCCAGAGACCAACATGCTTGATTTGGGGGTTTGGATGTCCATCCAAGCCAGAGTAAAGAAATTACATCACCTGAAGGGCTGCCAACATGATGCATTGGCAAGGAGTGTAGAGACTGTGTGGGAAACCTACCTTGACAAAGGTGCTTTCCAATGCATCTTTAAATGACTGAGGGTTGTTCTTACCTGCATTGTAGATGACCATGGTGGAAATGAGAAGGTTGAGGAGAAGGATGGGGTACTGTACCAAGATGCCACCATTGTTGACCTGACAAATGATGATGAGGGTCATAAATACAGTAGATGGCTGATTTAGGTGATGATGATGACTTAGGTAGTGTAGCATCCTTAGATTAAACCAAAAACTGGTCAAGAACACCAAGAACATCTTCTTCTTCATCATCACAAAAATGTGAGCAATTTATTCTATTTTTCAGTATGTTTTTACAAAGGTTCTACATGGATATTAAATAAAATAAAATAAAGTACTTAAGTAACTATGGCATGATATACCAATTCTACATAAAAATGATGTATGTAAAATTTGTGTAGGTCCTGGTACTTAGAAACTCATTGCTCCAGAATGGTAAGCAATTCGAACTATTTGTTGTAATGTATAAAAATTATTACTGTAGTTCTAAGATAATTTTACCATATGAAACTTTGTTGTTTTTATTTTGCTGCAATACTAAGCAATATACTTTTGCTGTTGTTGTCATAAAAATAAAATCATGGCACCTTCAACCCCAGAGAAGAAGCGTAGACAAGCAGAGCAGCTGAATCATCTACAGCATCTCCAAGTCACTCTAATATATTATAATATTAGAGAAATGCAAGCAATAATCTACCATGAATGTGCGTAAATAAGCCCTTCATTTTTGTTGCAGGTATCTGTGTATTTTCTTTTTGCCACAAAATTTTTTTTTATTTTTGTTCAGGGCTCTTTGACTGCAACAACTTGTTCCTACAATTAATTGCTGCTACAACAAATATACCGTATATAACTAATAGAAGCATGTACTACTTAGTATCCCAATATTTATCAGGATGTTTGGGTGGTCTTACTGTAGGTTGCAACAAGAATTTCAATGTAATGAATATTTTGGCACCAGTAGTAGTACACTATGCATGGCAAGGGTTAATACTGTAGAAAGTACTAACACAAATTGTTGCAATGAATGATTATGCAGCATGAATTCACTATGTAGGTAGTAAAATTGTAATAGCAAGCTTAGAAATTATGTAAAGTACTAAAATGGTATTGAAAATAATGTTGTAACAAATAATTATACACCAAGAATGACTAAGAGCAATAATAATATCTAACAAATAAATTGACAGAATAATGGCCTATAAATATACATATTATATAAGTAATGTTCTGATATTTGTCTTGTTTTCATCAACTAATTTACATCATAGTAAACATGCTTGTTTCTGGTACTAAAGTGTTTTTTGTTGTTCTGGGCTTTGCTGCAACAAATAATTGGGTGTACCAGAATTGATTTGACATCATAAAATACAAAAAGAAGTTGAAAATCTCTTTTGGAATGGCAAAAGAGTTGTTACCAGATTGCAGGAGATTGTTTCATTTTCTTTCAAAGACAATGGTGGAATATAATTGTGTTACAATTGCGATAAGAAATTGTCATTGAGGGACCTAGGAAAAGGGTGCTGGGCATGTTATAATTCTTTTGTAAGGGATGTGTATGGATTTCTTAGTTTGTTGCTCTGATATTGGTTGCAGTGATAAGACCATAGTTTATATTGCATGCCTTCTGTTCTTTAGATGCCAGAAGTATTAGGTTCTGTTGGAAATGTTGAAATTGGTTTTGTTGTACTAGCAATGCTGATCATTTTATTGATAGCATGTTCTGTAAATATTGTTGTTAGTAGGAAGAAGATAATCCAAAATATTGTGCTAGTATGGTACTTCGTACCACAGCCAATCAAAGAATTGTGCACCCCAACCCCATTCATCATCATATCAAATCCCTTGACATCATCACGAACTTAAAAATTATATTCACAGCCATCCTCTTCATTGTCATCTAATCGGATGCAAATGTTTTGTAAATAATGGTATCGTATTGTTGTTTTGTTTGACGTCACTTTTCCACAACCATACGCCATAATTGCTTGTCATAAGGACAACTACCCTCTTGATGTTGTGTCCCCAACCTTCTGTCAAAACACCTAATGCACACATGTTTGTTCAAGAGGTATTCCTTCAATCAACGTGCTGTCTTTGTTGGTTTGGCCAAAGTGTAGTTGAAAGGACAAGTCCGATAGCTATGGCCCTTTGTGTCACATTTGAAGCAACCACCCTGAAGGCAACCTTCTCCATTGCACCTTTTTGACTCACATACCAAGCATTGTGTATTCATAGCATGTTCCATAGTGTCAAGAATTTTTCTGTAACAGGTGGTAGTCAATAAAATCCTGTCATTCTTTTTTATACATCCCTTTTGTGGCTGGCGTGTAACCACGTTTTTTTGTACGGAATACGGATTTGATATAATTGGATGCTCCTCATCAATTTG
>WKLE02000467.1:3324-26160 GCA_014885115.2 Asterionellopsis glacialis
GCCATTTGGATCAGGTTCGACGGATTCGAAACCAGCATCACCATTTGGGGCAGCTTCTAAAGATTCGAAACCTGCATCGTCACCATTTGGATCGGGATCGACGGATTCAAAACCAGCATCACCATTTGGAGCAGGTCCGAAGAGTTCAAAACCAGCATCGTCACCATTTGGATCGGGATCGACGGATTCAAAACCAGCATCACCATTTGGAGCAGCTTCCAAGGATTCGAAACCAGCATCATCGCCTTTTGGATCAGGTTCAACGGATTCAAAACCAGCATCACCATTTGGAGCAGGCCCGAAGAGTTCAAAACCGGCATCGTCACCATTTGGATCAGGCTCAACGGATTCGAAACCAGCATCACCATTTGGAGCAGCTTCTAAAGATTCCAAACCGGCATCATCACCTTTTGGAGCAGGTTCGACGGATTCGAAACCAGCATCACCATTTGGGGCAGGTCCAAAGGGTTCCAAACCAGCATCATCACCTTTTGGGGCAGCCCCAGAAGCTAAGCCATTCAAAGAAACTGCCACTTCTAATCCATTTCAACAAAAGGCACCATTCAGAGAAGCTACATCTACTCAAGGGAATGCACCTGACTTTGTGGAATTTACTAAAGATAATGCCATGACTACCACAACTTCTTCATCTACAACAGATAATGTAATCCCAGCTGTGGAAGCGACACGGCCTGGAGTACGAATTTCTGATGCTAAAGCTAGAGAAATTGCATCTGCTGCTGCGGAAGCCTTGCGTACCAAGGAATCATACATTGCGACACGATCCATTTTAGGAGATGCGGTTACCAAAGCCAAAAAAGCATGTAGCAGAGCAGCATATGAAAAACGGAAGGCTGATGCCAAACTTGCTAGAATTAAGGAACGATATGAGAAAGATGTTGCAAGAGTGAATGCAGATTTCGAAAAAAAAGTTACTAGGGTTAGGGAACGGATTGATGAAGAGGTGGGTTTTTTGTTGTTGAAGGCGTTATGGGAGTGTTGCGCTTGATGACCAGAACCAATGTTATGTTCTCTACCATCCTGTTTGCAAATTTCTAAGAATTCTATTTTTTTTGTCCTTTTCTGGCGCTCTTTACCTCTCTGTTGCTGGTGTAAACATCACCAGGTGGCTCGTATCTCGAGTCTTCTCGAAAAATCAATTAGGGATGAAGAAGTGCGCGAGAAACAAATTGTTGATTTCCGGGTATCATTGATTGAAGCCATTGGTGCGAAGAAGGCCGAAATCGCAGCAGAGGACAAAATTGCATCAGAAATTGCAGGAGTGCGATCGAAACTTAAGAAAGGCACTACAATTGCATCACAGCTTGACGGTATGTTGGATCAAAAGAAAAGATTGTGGAGAATTGATCAAGAAATTTTAGCGGATCTCAATTCTTGCCTTGACCAAATGGGAGTCATTTTGGCCGATTCAAAATACCGCGCTGCAAAGGCTAAAATTGCATTGAAATCTGATATGAGTAACAATAGTTGGAAGGACGTAGAGGAAATGGAGGCCTTGTTGGACAAGGCAACCCTGGCTGATACAGCAGAATCTAAGGTTTTGGGGCTTCGAGAAAGGATTGCTCAGGCCTTACTTAAGAAAGCTCAAGTACTTGAAGAGTCTGTGTCCTCGCCTTCTGCAGTGACTGGCAGCCTACCGCTAAAGCCTGGTGCCATCCCAAATAATCAAAACCGTTTACTGGGTGTGAAAGAACCACTTGAATTCGACGAATTGAAGAAAAAGGATGAGCGTGAGCTCTTGAATGTAGTTGCTGAAAACGCAAGTAAGGCTGCTTTTGATGGTGCCATGGCGAGTTTTTTTGGCCTTCGGGTAGTCTTTTCGAAAATCGTCGGCAACACTGAGTCAACTCAAAAGGCTACGGACGCTCTGCAAGACACCACCACTGAATTGCAGACACTGGTCAATGCACTTGCTGCCCTGGGAGACAGGGCTTTCAGAAATATCCAGCAGCAAGTCGAACGAGATGAAAAATCAAGTCCTTTTGAAAATGAAGCCATGAGAGACATGCCGCAAAAGACTGCAGAGGAAGAGCAAGAGGATGCCTACCTAAGGGCAAAACAAGCTGCATTGGATGCAAAACTGAAATCATTACAACAGGCGAAGGATGGGGCAAGACGTAAGATCGAACAAACATTAAAGGCCAAGCAAAGTGCAAACAACAGCCAAAATAGATAAAGAGGAATTTGAATCTTGAGGAAGAAAGTCGAACTAGGAGAAAACCATTCCCAGCAACAAGAGCAGCTCTTTCATTTATCTAGATTTTCATATTTTGTCAAATAGTTTTGTAAAAATCTGTTTGCACTAAAATTTCATACTAAATGAATCAAGTCTTTTTATTCAATATTTAACAAAAGAAAGAAATCCTTTGCCTTCGGTAGAAAGTTGGTGAAGTAGATGTGCATTAAACAACTGCTGTTATTAGTTAGTTCGCCAGACTGGGACTCCAGAAGCAGCACTAGCAATTGCAATACCTAGGGCCATGGCTGCGCATGTACCAAATAAATTGGCAATCAGAACCAGAATAAAGGTAGCTTTACTTTTTGAAGTATTCAATTTTTCCTGAATCTTAACAACCGCTCTATCAAAATACTTGGAAACTAAAAGAGAAAGTGTAAATCTTGCAGGTCGAATGACATTGTTGAAAAGATAAAAACCAGAATAGACAGCTAGAAATCCTTTCTTTTGACCCGGTGCGAATGGACTTATACCAGTCCTTACTGAATGTATATACCATGCTAAAGATACAGAAATGGCATAACTCATATTGGATACAAATCCGTAAGACAAGACAACCTGAGTCCCCCTACATGTTTTCATATGAAAAAAAAAGTTGTGAGTGTACAGCAATTTAATCAGTTCCACATGAAATGAATGCAATGAATACGATTAAATTAAAACAGAAATAGCATTTATAAAATAAAGTCTAAACCCTAAAATATAGAGCGACTCTCAACATGGTGAAATTGCCGTTCACAAAATGCAGATAACATTACGTATTTTTCTTTCGCACTTACATTTTTCGAAGTCTCTGCTTGAACGGTAACTTCTTCCCATCTTCTTCTGTATCTCCAGATTCTTCCATCCCATCACTTTTTGGCTCATCATTCCCACCTATTTCAGCATGTAAAGATATATCGACCGGTGATTCGCGTCTAGGCATCGTCGATTTCGGTCGTACGTTGAGTCCTAATGAATTTGGCAGAACAAATTTGGGTGACAACGTCCTCACATTTTTAGTCATAAAATCTATCTTGGGCGTAGAAGGCGTAAAGGCGTCGCATGTTAAGAAATGAGATGCGGCTAAGAGAACGATCGGTGTAAATAGTTTCTTCATGTTTCGTTGACAAGTCAGTGATACATCGACTTTGAGTTTGACGTGTGTCAAAAACAATTTCATGGTGGACAGATCTTGAGATCCGGGAAAAGAGTTTCAGTCAGTAGGACCTACGTGTACCAGTACCTTATACCAGGTACTTCGTTTCATGATTTCTTGTTGAAGACACAAAAACTGACACAAAGCGATCCTTACTTTGCATGCAAAAAGTACCGGTACCCCTATCTCTAACAATATAATATGATATCTCTAACCCTGAAAGGAATAAGACCCTCTTCCTCTAGAGAACTGAACAAAAATACCATTCTTCCTGTTAGCAACACATTTTTTTTGTATCCGTATACTTGGCGAAAAAGTCAATTCAAAAGCAATCACTGCTGAATAAATGATATACTATAATCAGAAGTAGGATGATTAGTTTCTGCCTGAATGGAGCTCTGCACGTAGATTATAAAAATTAGCACGATTGTTGAAACCTCAGAACATGTTCATGTCTAAATAGCTGATGTGTGTTGTATGCAATAGAATCAATGGATAAGCAGCCTTATTGAGTACGCCAGATTGGGACTCCAGAAGCAGCACTGGCGAGAGAAACGCCTAGAGCCAAAGCTACACATGTGCCAAATATATTGGCAATTAGAACCAGAAAGAATGTAGCTAATCCTTTCGAAACGTTTAGTCTCCTTTGAATGGACTTTACTGCTCTATCAAAGTACTTGGAGACTACAACTGCTAAGGCAAACCTAGCGGGTCGGATAACGTTCATGAATAGATAAAATCCCGAATAAACAGCTAAAAATCCTTTCTTTTGACCAGGTGCAATAGGACTTATTCCCGTCCTTACAGAATGAACATACCACGTTAAAGCTACGGTAGCTGCCATACCCATATTAGATACAAAGCCATACGACAAGACAACCTGAGTACCCCTTTTTAAATGTAACAATTGAACAGAAATCAGTTTGTTAGTGTGCTGATGGATTTATTGATTTTCCTGTAGTGTTTATTACCATCAGGTTTAGGGCCACCAAGTTTACCAAACACAATACTTCCGATATGGCCTCATGTATTGATACAAAATTGACTTAGCCAAAGCCATATTGTTAGCAAAGCCATCTACAATGCGGAGACACTGTAGTAGTTTCTAGTTGTTGTTTTCCGTCTTGTTGAAACTTACATTTTTCGAAGTTTTTGCCTAAAAGTTATTTTTTTCTCATCGTCCCCCCCTACTTCTTCAACTCCATCTGTCCCACTTGCTTGAGAGTACAAATAAACACCTTCTACTGACTGGCGGTGCACAGGAAAGATAGATTTATTAATTTGTGAATCGTTTCCATTGACTACTGTGTGTAGTGAATTTGAGCACGGACGACAACGAACAGTTTTAGGGGAAGTAGACCTAACGCTTGTTTGTTTTTTCCTGGGAGCATTTTGTGATGGTGTAAAAGCATGACATACTGATGAGAAAGGCGATACTTGCAAAAAAATAGCCGCAATGAACAGAAGGTTCTTCATCGTCATCAATTCTAGAGGCTGATCAAACAGTGTGATGGCTACAGTTGAAGTTTGAAAGTTGTCCCATTTGGGCAATGGGAGTCTCTATGGGTCTCTCATTTTTTTCTTATTGGTTTTTGCTCCCGACAAGATAAAACGTATGCGTGTGCCACTTCTAAAAACAATAACCCTAGAGAGTCTAGCTTTAGAGTTATCTAACTTTTTGAAAAATGTACCTGGTAGGCTCGTAGAGTCCATAATGGGCTGTTGGTACCTAACCATGCCAGTTAAAAAACAGAAGAAACAAAACTAGTTGTCTATTCAAACTGTTTCAGATTTAGGAGTATATAATATATTAACGGAACCGGCTGCAGGTAGGATATCTATTTAAGAGATTAACTGACTGTCTGTTTATTATAATATACAATTATATACGTTAATTAATACTTTGTTGAATCCGTTGTTTTCTGCCTTCACAGAAACCACGAAGAAATTTTCTGTTTTCTCCTGAGCTTTGTTGGAACGAAGTTGGAATCGTACGTAGTAACAAGACATAAAAGATGAGGTCTTGAAAGCTGTGATTTCTCAGCCCGGTCTTGGAGAAAAATCGAACTGATTCTTTGGCACCGGAAAGTGTGTTCCTTCTTTATTTGACACTACAATAACACAGCACTCCTTCGAAAAGGAAATGTAATCAAACGGTTGTCAATCATATCATGAATCAACTAAACTCTTTCATAGTTCTATCCACTCCAAAAGCTATTCCTATGGTGAAATCTATACAATGGTTATCTTTCAAGTTTTTGATATTTTTGGTAATAGTCCTTTCTTCCATGTTAGGCCGCGTACGTGTAAAGAGCTCGTCGTCATTGTATCCATCAACGAAAAATGTAAAATCTTCTTCGTCATTCCACCATCCTACTGCGACTGCGATCAGCAGTAGTAGTAATGCAGAGTCGGAAGATAAGTGTCCAAAAATTCTATCTAATTTGAATTATACAAACCAGATTGATCAAGATCTTCAATTATTTACTCAAAGAGGAGCTGGGATCAATGAAACGCATGTGTATGAGAGTCTTGAATTGTTACATAGGGCTGTACTAGTTCGGATACGGAACAATATGGTGTTTGTAGAATTCAAAAACAATAAAGAACACGACAAATATCTAAAACCTAATGGTTTGAAACGATGGAGAGGACAACTTTCTATACTATTAAAAGCTTCATGCTTTGTCAAATTACCTGATGTGGATTTTGTTTTATTCTTGCCAGACAAGGTACAAGAGGACTTTCCATCACATTTACCTTTTTTTCATTTTCAAAAGAAACAAAATGATAAAGGCATTTTAATGCCCTACGCATCTCATATTGAAGATTTACGTCCGTATCAAAGACATATTTTAGAAAAATCTAAATACGAATGGGATCAAAAAGTTGAACGTCTTGTATGGAGAGGGTCAACAACCGGAGGACATTTCAATGTAACAAATTGGAATACATTCCCACGAAGTAAATTAGTGCTGGCATGCACAGAACAACCAGAATTGAAAGAGATATGTGATGCTGCATTTATTAGTTTTGCCCAAGTTAGTAATAAAGAAGATAAAAAGTTTTTACAAGAGAAATTTCCTCTGGGAAAATCGATATCTATGGAAGATCATATGCAGTATAAGTATATTGCCTGGCTTGATGGAAATGGACCCTGTTCAGGACGGTCCGAAAAATTAGTCTTTGGAAACTCGTTACTTTTTAAAGTGAAAAGCCCGTACATTGAATTTTACTACAGTGGACTAAAACCTAATCAACATTACATTGAAGTTGATGAAGACATGAGTAATTTGTTAGAAAAAGTGAAGTGGGCTCAATCACATGAGACGGAAGTGAAACAAATAGTGCACAACATGAAAAGTTTTAGTCAACAACTGTCACCCGAAAGTATTGCTTGTTATATGAAAAGACTGTTGGAACAATACTCAGCTCTAACAACATACGATGTAAAGCCATTATCAGAGTTGCCAAATGCTAGACCAGTCCTACCAGGAAATGACTATGGACTTGCTCCTGGAATTTGTCGTAATCCTATCTATGCTTGCAAAGAGTATTTGTACCAACGAAAAAAGTCGTTTGACAGCAAAATAGTAATGTTGGGAGAAAAAGGTTCTGAACCAGATAGATGTATTGAATTTTTCCCCATGTTTCAATACCAACTCAAACAATATTTTGAAAACAAAGCGAAGTAATACGGACAATTAAGGACACTTGTATTGTAATAAGTAATAATAGCTGTATGTTCCTTTTCTCTCTAATTATTTATCTATCTCTACAAAATTAGATGACATGCATGTACGAATCCCAACATTGCACACTGCGTTTATTTATTCTTTTGATAATTTGTTCCAATTACCACCATAATCATTATCGACGTAGCATGTAACTCCATTACAATATCCTCTAACGAATCGTTTCGGTAATCGATTAGCTAAGAATGATACGATACGTGGTGATCCTGGTAGAGCAAAGAATAGGGCGGGTAATCCTGGTATTTGCAATGTCCATCCAAACCAAAATAATAAAACATCCATATTAGCCGAAGCACTTAAATCTTTATACCCCCGGGCAAATAGTCGATCGATATGTGGTGATATCTTTGCAATACGATTATGTTTGAGTAACTTTGGTACATGTGGTCTCAATAAAGGCAAATGTGGACCAATTACATCTAACTTGGATACATAATACTCCAAAAATGGCAACAACTGTTCTGCCAAGGCATAATCATCGGAAGGATTGATGTCTTCGGCATCGGCATACAACAACAATTCATCAATATGTTCTAGTAATAATCCTGTATACGGTGCCAATGTATCAATGTTATCCAATATCCACGATAAGTGTGGTTCAATGTCATCAAATCGTTCTAAAATTTGTGTCAAATACGGTTCTATAGCAGCTAAATGTCGGCGATTCAGTACACGTTCCAAAATTGGTGGTACGTGACTTTCGAGTTTATCTAGTCTGGCCAAAATAGCAGGTACATGTGGGACCAAGGTAGGTGTATCAGGATCTACTAAGCGTTTAAGACGCGTTGGATTTTGTACCAAATCACTTACAATCCGTACTCCCGTCAAGGTTTGGGAGGAGATGTAGTCACCCACAGATTCCCAATTTTTGTTATTCGGTCCAATCTTATTCTGAACTCTCCACAACTTACGAATTAACATATTACTGGAGGAAACGAAGGTTTTCGCAACACGTTGTGCAGTTTGTATGGGTGCTTCTACGAAATCACTTGCTGCCAAGTTGTTTAAATAATTTTCATTGACATTATTTGGATCATTCGAGCAACATATAATTTGTCTTTCAAGTTTTTGCAGTTCTAATTGTTGTTTTAAGATGGATGTCCGAAGAACACCAGCTCTAGCTCTCATTTCATGGACGTTGGGCCGTACCACATTATTTCTATTTGTCGTTGTTAAATCCCAATCTTCTTCGATTATAAAAGTGTCAGATTTCGCAAAGGAAAATAAGTTGGAACGTCGAGCAGCATTGTTTGTACGACGCAGTTGAGAAATATGACTGGATGGTGATGAAGGTATTATCAAACTGTAAGCAAAGTCTATGAGAAGTATTGAAAGCAACGTTCTACACTTCATTATTGCTCTTGTATTACTGGCGCAACCTTTGAAAGGTGTGTTTTTGTTCTCCTCTGGTAAGAACTGGTGACGGCAATAGTGGGAATCTTCAGAGAAAAAGTGTGTGTTCCGTTGAACTTGCACTGAAAGCTGAGAAAGTGATACGGTGGCAAGAAAACCTACGCCAAAAACATGTCTGAAAAAAACGCACTCAAGGGAGAGAACGAAAAAAAAGGCTGTGTGTCGGCGGAAAGAAGTGACATCTGCTTCAACTCAAGATTCAAGTGCGAAGAACAAATAATGTACGAACCGTTATTTGAAGATGACGTAAGCATTTTCTGTAGATGTGCACATATCGATCCTACATCATGACACATACTCAAACAAAAGCAGGTTGAGATCTACGTACAAATCTTATGCCAAAAGCAGCGACGTCAACAGTCAACACACGCCACAATTTGCGAAAAATGTTTTTGGGGTGACAAAAAGATGGGCAACCAATAAATGCGTTGTCACAGACAGTATAGGACTACTAGTAGTTCTAGTTGTCATTTTTACGAGACTAGTCCTACAAAGGTTCGAAAGGTTCTTACAGAATTACCAGGTGTTACAACAAGATGGTCAAGTTCAAGTTGTACTGAAACTATGATAAATCTTTGTTTCAACTTTCTGATACGTACAAAATACAAGTGTGCAATATAGCACTGTGTAGTTTTTAACAATGCAAATATTCCTAAAACCTGAACAACTTTGTTTTAGTCTAGCTTGTCATTCGCAAAATAATAGTGAACGATGAAAGTTCCACATCATAAAAGCCAAGTAGAATCACTCTGAAATCTTGTGAGAAACAAGTAGAACAGCAACCCTTCTATTCGACTTTACTGTAGAGAACCTTTATTACAAAAAATAAGAATATATGCTAATTGTTCTGCATCACAAAAGCAAAGTATAAAGCATGTCCAATATAAAAAATGAATATTTTGAATTTAATAATTATCCAAGAGGTGCAACTTCTTTCTTTTTGCATTTCTCTAGAGGCGTATTTCGATATTTTTGCGAGAGATACACACTCTATAAACAAAATGTTTTTGTGCATGAAAGGGGGGTGCCACCATAAATAGTCGGCGCTTTTAGATCCATCTATAAATTTTATATTGTTGTACAACATTCAAAGACACACATGCACTCGTATTGTTTGTGCATTCTTTATGACATGTCTGATGTTTTTACATTATTGTTGCATGTTGCTTAGTATCAAAATCATGGTCCGCAACATAGCAATAAATGACAAACCAATGAAGTGTCGATCCTGCCAAGACAAACATATGCCAAATGGAATGATCCAAATTATTGTTACGAACAAAGAATGGTACCCCAGCTGTATATGCTACACCACCCAAGACTAACAAATTTAATGCCATTGTAGGGAGTCGTTCTATCATATCCTGTAATCCTACGAGTGCAGTCCATCCCATACTCAGGTACATTGCCAAAGAAAAGAATAATTTACGTTCCCATGTAGGTGCAAAGGCTTCAACCAATATCCCACTAAAGGCACAGACCCAGACAAATGTTTGCATATGGACAGACCAAAGTTTCGTATCTCCAAATATAATCTGACAAAAGGGTGTGTAAGAACCGGCAATAAGAATATAAATGGCACACTTATCAAAGACTTCAAAAATGTATTTGGTAGCTTGTAGTGAAAAGAAGGAGTGGTAGAGCGTTGAACTTGTATAAAGAACTACCAAGGATGTTGAATAGACAGCACAACTCATCACATGTTTAAAGGATTTGTCCTTGACTTTATTGGATAGTAACATGGAGCCAGCAATGCCAAGAATGATACCAAGGCCGTGCGTAACACAATTCATAATCTATGAAAAAGAAACATAAAACCATGTGAGTAAGAAGGTTTGTGTCTCATCTGTATCCCAAACATATAAAATATCCAGTACATCTACTATCTAACAGCCCTGCACTCAAACGGCACAAATATACCTGGTAAGGACCGTCCGTTCGATTACTTACCTCTTGGAATACAAGATTCCCTTCCATATCCACGTGTAGAACATGGTCTTCTTCTCGATTCTTCAATTCTTTTTCAATAGCTTTACTCCCGTGGTATCCGATACGATTGGCACTCAAATCAACTTCGTACAATCCACATTCCTTGGATCGGCATACATATTCGGCAAACGCTAGAGCACCGCGTTCTCCAACACGACATCCTCTCATATCTAAAACTTGCAATGTAGGATTCGTCGATACCGCCAAGAACAACGCAGATGCACCGTACGGTCCAATCCGATGCCGTGACAAGCGTACCTCCCGAATATATTCACTGGATTGTAACACTTTGGACAAGGTGAACGCGCCGTGACTACGAAAGCCACAAAACTTGGCTCCCTCCTTCTTACCCTGTGTGGAACTAATGGAAAAGTCCAGTCGTTGTACATATTTGAGTGCTCCATTGCAGTGTCGAAAGAGAATTTCACCCAGTGCCAACATATCGGCATCGTGGAAGGATTCGGATACCCGCACAGCTGGAAGTTGGAATCGAAGTGCTGTCAACACACCGGAATTGATCCGATCACCACAACCATAAAACCTACACGCGGAAACATACTCGGATAAAACACTTTCAATCCCCTCGGGTGACAACGTACTGTGCATCATGGGCTGCAATATTAAAGGAGACACGGATGAATTCTTCCGTCGAAGTAAATTAGAAATATTCAGTTCATCGAAGCTTTGTTGCTGTTGCGATGACAGCGGAGTTGATACAGATGATCCATTTTTGATTGCTCTTGATGATTCCTCCTCGTTTTCTGCTGCAAACGGCTGGGTGGCACATTCTGCACAATAAAGGCCTGAAAAGGAGCGCATCATTCGTTCGGAGAGAGGAAGTGTTTTCTGATGGAATGACAACTTCTGTCGTCCAGCACCGTCATGATTACCATTGCCATTCTTCCTATTCCTCGTGGAACCATTCTGCTGGCCCTGAGAAGGAGTTAATTCTGAAAAAGTGGAAGAGACTTCGGTTTCAATGAGGTCTCCCCCTTCATTCGATTTTCTACTAGTGCGATTCTTGAGAGCTGATCGTGTCAACATGGTTGACGTCTTTTTACTTCAAAAAGGGGTCAAGTAGTTAGTATTCTTCTTTTGATTGTGTGAATAAAGCTTATCCTTGGATCTGTCTCTGGATCGTGGCAGAATGAAATCCCAAGAGCTTAGCTTACTTTGTTCCCTTGACAGGAATCAGATATCCCCGTCGTCTTGAGTGCCAGCAGTTGCAGTTATTGTTGGCGTGGAAACAAATATATGTAATGTACGGATTATGGACGGTAGGTTGATGAATCCGAGAAACGCCCGGGAGGAAACGAAGGCGGAACGGAGGGAGCCATCGTGCCACCAGCACGAGGTTACATAGTGGTCCTACTTACTGGTATCTTTTAGAAGCTGCACCACTGGTACCGCCGCCGCATATTTGACTTTTTCTATTTTTTTAATACTACTGTATTTACTTGTAGCAGAAAGACAAATCGTCAACATCAGACCATGCAACTGTATCTGCATGTAGCAAACTACCAGATATTATTATTTAGTTACTTATCAATTTCAGACGACATCATGTTGATCGACGGAGTCCAATGATTGGATGTTGGAGTTGCATCGGAGATGTGCCATTATTATTATTATTATTATTATTTTATTTAAGATGGGAAGAATCATTTAAACGTCACGATGACGTAACATGGATTTGTTATTTAGAATGCAGAATGAAAAATACAGACAGTACGTTCGAAGTACGTCATTCCGGCCACATTTTCTTCTCGGCCCCGAAAAAGTCCCCCCGAAAGGGCGAAAACAACGGGTTTTCTGAAACGAAAAGGATAGACTAGTCTAGTCTCTCTAGAGAGTGTTGTAATTGCAAGCTATGACATGCACTCCATCCTAGCTTTTCAAGGGCAGCAATTCATCTTCATACATGGACATGGTGAGAAGCTCTAGGAACATTGCATCGATAGACTGAATTTTAAGAAAATTTCATTTGGATTCCGTGGAAAAGTATACTTTCGAAGTGGTTCTTACGAGGACAAGAATTTTTTTGTCGGTCAAAATGAAAAGCCTACCAGCGAGAAATGGTATGTCAGTCTTGCTTTCGATTTTTGGGTTGATGTCACAATACAAAGCAGTAGCAGCTTTCTCCTTCGTAACATCTTCCTATACAAAGTGTTCCACGTTCGATCGACCACAGACAGCGCTACGTGATGCTGCAATTACCGATTCACCGTCAACAACAACAACGACTATTGATACTGACCAAGATAGAAATTTGACTATTGCTGCAGCAGCCCCACCGTTTGATGGTACTCCCTTTGAACTTGTCGCACAACTTTGCGCCAACTGTTTATTTCAATCTGAAATGAGAAAAGATGCTGTGGGAAAACCTGGTGGTACAGCAGCATCCTCTGCTACAAACTGGATTAATGACGAATCCTCTTTTGTACTGCAAAAGGCTCTGGATCGAATTTCCCTCCAACTAGCGGAAGAAAGAACGGGACTTGATCGGGATGAAGCCTCTACTTGGATTCGATGGATGAGAATGACACCTACAAGTCTTATTGTAGATTTGACGGAAGAATTTGGAAGAGCTGCTAATGAAACGATCCAAGACGAAATGTTGGATATGATTGATGTTTCTAGAGATAACTTTTTACAGAGGCTTGGGTGTCGCCTTGTTTTACTCCCTTCAGGGTCACCCCTCAAGACACCTCTCGTGGAACCTCCAGCATCTCTTATTTTTGGAAAACTGTTGTACGGAGGAGTGTCACGATACCGTCTTTTAGAAAGTAGTAACAGTAACCGACCTCCTCGCAGAGCAGGAGAGCGTACGGATGTAAAGGCCAATTTGGGTGATAATGTTCCTGTGTGGGTTCAGTACGGCGGACCGAACCGTATGTACGAAGCTGTTGATATGGGACCAGCTGCAGTCTTGGAAGTAATGTTGCTACCAGCAGGGAAACAGGTGCCATCTATTACGGATGTTATCGGTGGTGACATGGCGATTAGTCGCATTAATTGGAGTCCTGAGAAAATGTTTGGGTTGTTGCAAAAAGATGAAAAGGACCGCCCAGATGAATTGGATGATGTACTCTCGGGAAGTAACATCCCCATGACACTGTCAGGAAAAGAACGTAATGAAGCTTTCGCCACAGATTTTCAATCAAGCGTTGGTGGATTGGGACCCCAGATTGATTCGATTGTTAGGAGAGTTTTGGATGGTCGTGTTATTCGACCTGCGGATGATGACGATGATGACGTCCCTCAAGATGAAACTACAGCTGAACTATCAATAGCCGCCATGGAGGCAGAAGAGTTGGCATTACTGGGTTTAACTCCTGTGAAAGGTCTACTATTGTACGGTCCTCCTGGGTGTGGAAAGACAGCCCTGGCGAGAGAAATATCCCGGGCACTTCGTGCTCGTGCACCTAAAATTGTGTCGGCACCCGAGTTGTTGGATCGCTGGGTTGGAGGGTCTGAAAAACTTGTACGAGCCTTGTTTGCCGATGCAGAAGCTGAATTATCAGCGTGCGGTGGTGATGCCCGTAAAAGTGCACTCCATGTAATTGTGATCGATGAAATTGATGCCGTATTTCGAAAAAGAAGTACTGCAGAGGACAGTGGAGAGGCCACAAGGTCGTCCTCTGTAAATCAGATTCTTGCCAAGCTGGATGGGGTCAATGCTATTCCCAATGTTCTTCTTATTGGTATGACCAATAGAAGAGAGTTGCTGGATGAAGCTTTGCTGCGTCCTGGACGTCTGGAAGTTCAAATTGAGATTCCTCTGCCCAACCGAGAGGGGAGGAGAGAAATCTTACAAATCCACTTTGATGCTCTGAGGAAAAAGGGGCGCCTTAGTAAACCTCTCTGTTATGCCATTGATGGAGTGGTTGGATATGACAATGGTCAGGCAGAAGAAACACTGCCTGACGAAAAACTGAATGATGACACCTTGACAAACCAGGACGTCCCTGTCACTGGACGCAAGCGGCGAGCAATCAAGCGGGCAGTAAGTAAGATTATGGATGCAATTCCAGTTCAGAATGCCTACGACTTGGCTGCTGATGGTGTTACAGGTGGCTTTTCTGGTGCAGATATCGCAGGATTGGTGCGGTGTGCTGGTTCACTTGCATTGTCCCGAGCTAGGAGGGATGGTGGTGGAATAGATGGCTTGCTGATTACATTGGATGATGTGAAAGAAGCACTTATGGAAGTTAAAAAATGAGCAGTGTATCAAACCAATTTTGAATACTGGTCTAAATACAACAAATATAACAGCTATAAAAATATCAATTAAAAACAACGAAATAATTAGCAAGTAAAGTGAGTTCAGTGCAGTTCTGACTTTTTCATCGATAGTTTTCATCCATTGTTCCAAGACACGTAAGATGTGATCAAGGTGATAAATAGCACAAAAAGCCAATCAAATCTAGAGAATAGGTGGTAAAAACACTATATCAATTTATTTTCTGCTTTATACATTTAAAATATTGTGGTGTTCTTTCAAAGAAACGCCGCATATTTTCTTGTTCATGATCGCAGATGAGGGCATGTTCGTGTTGGGAATTTTGAAGATGAAATGTCTCAAAATTCCTCGCTACATCAAACTAAATCCCGGAATTAGCGAAATATGATTGGTTTAAAAATTATTTCTCTTTATTCATTTTAGCTTGAGTAGAACTCTACCAGGTAGATTAGCAAGTATGGTAGTTTCGTTACGAGCTATTTATTGTAAATCCTTCCGATCTTCTCCGAGCCTCTCTCATACCGATATTATTATGATGAGACAGGTTCCTCTTATTTTCTCCTGTTGGTTGGTCCTGCTGACTCCTCCGCAGATAGACCTCTCTACTAGTAGAGAGGACCCTCAAGAGAGAGTACTCTTGCCTCCTCTGTGATAACCATCGACATCCTTAACGCATCTATTGTGGAGAACAAAGTTGCTCAGGAGAACTGCAGAGCAGCAGAGCAGACCGCACGATACTACAACCACTTCTTTCACCTTTTACATTTGTCTCATCATACCTTAGGAAATATCGCCATGTCGTCCACAGCACCTATCCCACTTTTCCGTGCTCTCTTGCGAGAAGCCAAAAAAATGGGCGATTACAATTTCAGAGCCTCTGCTGTCAGAAGAGTCAAGACTGGATTTGCTTTAAACAAGAATTTGCAAGGGTGAGTTTTTGAATTAAGCAAAATACTAGATTCTCTTTCTTTAGTTTAGTTGTCACTATGCATCTTTGAAATTTCGTCGTTCCGATATAAAGTCTTTTCACTCATCCTGATGTTTAAAATGTTCCGTCCTTATTCGACAGGGAGGAAGCCGCAACAGCTTTGAGTAAAGGGGTACAGGATCTTGCTATGCTTAGGCGGCAAGCTGCTTTGGGTCAAATGTATCCAAGTGGACATAGTGTTATGGAATAAGCTTAAAAATCTCCAACAATTTTTGACCAAACTCCCATCGGTGAACGTTCCAAAATAGAGATGAAACCAGAAAAGTACCAACCATTTGAAAGATCGTAAAATAACAGTTTTAAGATATTGGAAAAATTGGCAAGATATGCGATCAACTACTTATATTTATCCATTGTTCTTTTCTTAACGAAAGATATCCTTTGTCCGTTCTAAATCCTTCCGGAAACGTTTTTCTTCTCTTTGTTTCCTTTCTTTTTGTAATCCTTCAACACCTCCAAACCTACGATGAGCACGTTGTCGTATATCCTTACGCTCATATAATTTCATTGGTGCAAACCCCTTATTACGTGGATTTGCTTTTTCAATAAATGAGCATACGGCCAATGTTCCCTCGGGAAGACAATACATCGATTGTGCTTCCTTTTTCGAGACGTAAGGTGATGCTTCAATTTCCCAATCCTCCAATTCCTCACTCTCTTCCTTTTCTGTATGTTGTTTGTCTATTTCTTGCTTTTCGGTACTTATAATTTTTTGTCTTTTAGTCTTATTTTCATCCCCATTCGACTTTGTCTTCTTCTTTTCTTCCTCTAATAACAGTGCTTGTTTTCGCTTTTTCTGAAGTTCCATTGCCCGTTCCCGATTCTTACGAATTTGTTCCTTCTGTTCCTCAGTCAAGGCCATGATAGTGTTGGAAGCTATAGTAGGAAAGTCGATCTACAAAATATGGATTACTTTGATGATTCGATTGCTTTGTTTTTGCTTTGTTCTTGAGGAGGTGAAAAGAATACGTATGCAGTTCGAAGTGCCACAAAATACAGACCAAGTTTTCCAAAAAACCAAAGATTTGTGCGAAGCTGTGAAGACCCCGCTGATGAATTCGAACCACCAGGATTCAATACAAACATATCAAGTAAATTTTGGGACAGAGATCAGTGAGGGGTTGGGTGTCGTGTGAAAAGTTGGATCGCTGAACTCAGCAAATGAGACGCAATGACAGTATGGAGTCTGTTGTAGGCTCTACCAACTTCACTCGGGAAGCAAGAAGGCAACAAAGGAGGAGCAAGCAAGAAAAGAGCGTTTGGTTCTGCGAGGGTGTGAGTTGTTCGTCCTTTTGTGGACCAGGTGTTCTCGATACCTGCAAAGCACATTTTCACGGTCCTAGAGTCCTATGTACGACAAGTTCTACATAACCACAATACTTGAAAAGACCTGAGTAAGTACAGTACCATTACATTGGTGATAGGACATGGTACGTATGGTAGGACGGACCATATGTCGAAAAAGACGGACGGACATCAGACATCAAGACATAAACAGAGCTTCAATTCTTTCGTTGTTGATTGTTTGTGTCTCTTTTCGGACTTCTTTTCGGATCTTTCCAGTCTAGATATATTTTTCAATGCTACTACTTTTTGATATCACAATGCTGACTATTTCAAGTTGAAATAATTAAAGAAGAGGAATAGGAAGCTAACAGAAAACAATGAGGCCAGTGCTGGTGTTAGTGACATCAAGTTGAATAAAAATATAGAAAGGTTTTATGAAGTAGGTATAATTTCATTTAGTATACAGTTCCAGTGAAGGGAAAGCAAAGAATTCATGGGGAAATACAGTAAACAATAAGATAATATGATTAATATGCATTCTTGCTATGTGGGGAAAGACTCATTTTATGCTTAGTATTATTTTTGTACAATCATAATATAATGTACTAAAAAAACTTATACAATATTTTTTTGCAACCATGAATAATACTAAAAATGGATGCATCATGTCAGCATTCAGTATTATATCCAGAGATACAATTCATGCTAGTGAGAGTTGTTCCAGGTCAGGAAGAGTCAATGGGGACCAGAAAAATTGTGGAAAAATGCATGGGAATTTTTGACCACCATAATGATGAAAACATCTAGATAGAAATAGCAAAACAACAAATTAGTAGATAGATTTACTTTCTTTTTTAATGTGCTGCTCTTTGTTCTTCTCTTCATCTTATGCATCATGTCATGCTTCCAACTAGATCACTTGATTTAAAATTGAGGGAAACAGAATCATTGATTTTAAAAAAAAATGTAAAAAAATAAAAAAAGAACTTGATACTAGTATCATTTTCATTAAATGATGCATTCACTGTTATCATATTTACTGTAGGGTCCATTGGATTAAAATAAACCAAACAAAAAAAAAAACAGTTCAAGAAGAAGTTGATCTCATCATTTTTTTATTTGACCTCTGATCATGATGCATCTAAAAACAATCAAAAAGAAACCATCATATCCCATATCCTCCTTTTTTGCTGTTTCTTTTTGTTTGATTGTTTTGATGTGCATGAAAGATTTGTTGCAACACCCCAGAGCTTGGTGATGTTGCCATTGCAGATATAGAGTGTAAATCTATCATGTAGGAATGCATCATTTCACCTCAAAATGGTCTCACTCCTCATAATTTTGGTCAGGAGTTAAAAGAGCCTCCCAGTCCAAAGTCTACAGAGCGCAATTAGAAAGGTGTATCAAACACTCCTCATCTGTGATGAAAGGTCCGACAAAATTTCTCATGTTGTCATTTTCATCAAAGTATGTCTGTACGTCTACAATGGGTTATTATTTTTGTTTCACAGTGGACAACTTCTGTTTTGTTGCAACGTCACGCTGTTTCTTCCTTCTTGTTCTGAACATAGGCGGTCCTATCCAAGCAACACCAAGGTACAGATGAAGATGAACCCAGTCCAAAAGTCATTTTTCTTTTAGGATAAAACTACGTGTAATTTATTCTTCAAAATTCGGTACCGTCAAAAACTCACTTAGTAGGACCCGTTGTCAGTGATACAACAGTCCAGTGGAACCTTGCGACAGGATTTGATAAACCCATACATACAATTCTTATCTGTTCAGGGACAACAACACACAGAACGGGACTTGAATTTTTTACAACATTAGCCATTATGGTCATACATGAAACAGGACCTATATTATGTATGAACTATGATATCTATTCTTCTTTTTGTACATGGTCGCGACTAAACAGGGACAGACATTACATTGTTTTCTTTCGCCAGAAAGCTGCAACAGCAAGGTTTTCCTCAAGTAGCCATTCTTTGCATATCAGTCGATCCACCAAGATGGCATCCCTCTCCAAGCAGTGCATGGTGTGATGTTCAATCGAAGAACAACGATTCTTTTTTCTTTTAACTTTTACCCGTGTTTTACCATTCGAAATCAATTTCGTCGAATTTGCGAATGCAATCTTCACCGAAATATTTCTTGCGAGATCTTTGCTTGTCAACCCACCTTCCCAATTGAGGGTCTTTCTCGTAGGCGATTGGGACATTGGCGTGTCCTTCACGTTCCTTAAACCTGCAAAGTCTTGCAAACATAGTATTCCAGAGTGTCTGCAAATCCACATTCCAGACAAATCCAATACTATCAAGTAATTTGATACGTTCTGGCGACATTACCTTCCTCTGTTTCGAACGCTGTTGACGTTGATTGTCCACCCAACGGCCAAGCTTGGGATCTAGTTCGTAGTTACAGGGAACGACACAATCACCATGTTCCTTCTTGTAGGCTTGGAGTCGTTCAAACATTACTGCCCACTTATCGTTGACAGTCCAGCCAAATCCGATGGATTCCAACTTCTTCTTACGATCATCGGAGAGGGAACCCTGAGCGAGAGAGACACGTTGATGGTGGACCCAGTTACCCAGTTTGGTATCAAGTTTATACCGTTGGGGGACAGAGCAGTCACCATGTTTCTCCTTGTACGCCACGAGCCGGTCAAACATAGTATTCCATGCCTCCAGACGAGGTGGAATTTTCGTTTTTCGCGAAGTACTTCTGGCGCTGCCACTGATCGTATCAAGGGGAGTTGCTAGTTCGTTTGATATCTCAGAACGCTGTGACCTATTGTGGGAAGAATTATCTGCAATAGTGATAACATCATTGATAGGATCAGGCAGATTTGCAGTGAGATTCTTGATTTCTTGTTGCGTAGTACTTGTGGTATCTTGTTGCGGCTGCGGAAACCTTGCAGTTGCAAGTAACGTAGCACTTAAAGAAGGTGCTGATGGGGTATGAAGGTTTAAAGCCGGAGTGGAATTCAACGTTGCTAAGAGTCTATAGTTATCGAGAGTCCAAGGCGTAAGTGACTGGGCTGCTGAGGCTTGTACTTGGGCTAGACCTAGAGCAGCAAGGGCGGGTTGAGCAGCTGTGGCCATTGCCTGTGCTTGGGCTTGAGCTTGTACTTGAGCCTGAGCTTGGGCCTGCAATTGAGCCTGCATTTGAGCCTGAGCTTGGGCTTGAGCCTGTTTCAAGATTGCGTGCCTGGCGAAAACATCTGCTAAAACACTTGGTTGTTGTGCAACGAGATTAAAGGCGGCATTAGCGGACGAGATATCGGTTCCAGGAGCTGCCGTTGTGTATGGCTGCTGCTGGCCAATTCCCGTCTCTTTATTGTCGGTAGTACGGATGGGGGGCATGTTGGTGTTCCTTCTAAGATGTGGATCTCTTGGTGTGCAAACGATCTCTTGAATGGACCGTCTTCAATAAAGCAAGGCTATCTTATGAGGTCTCAAGTTACGTTCCTATTGACCTCTAATTTTGAAGTCCTAAAAAGAGAATGATATGAAGAAATAGCAAGGTTACCAGGTACATTAGGCAAGTTTCCTGATACCGGTACCAGGTACCACGTGCTGTACAGTGTCCGACTATGAGTTGAGGGATCGACAGGTACAGGTACTTGTTATACGGCATTTTCTATAGTCTTTCAGCTTGATACAACAGCGCACATTAAGTAACACTTTTTCACTCATATCAATACTGACAAATTCTGAATTGGATCGTACAAAATTAAAAAAATAAACTCCGTCAAAAAAGGGGTATTTCGCTAAAGGTACTGTACGTGGTAGGTCCTAATTATAGAAGAATAGAAATATAACTTAAACCAGGAAAGTAGCAACCAGGTTTGTACCAGATACCTGTTGGAACCTACGTTTCGTTAGGATCTAGCAGGTACAGGTACCATCCCTACAGAGGTTGATTCCTACCAACACCTATTTTCGAATTTCTTTCTCAATTATTTTTGCTTACAAAAAAGACGGAAAAAATACTGCTGCAATAGAAACCTAAGTTCATACAAAAAGATTGATAGGTTTTTATTATTGTAGAATTAATATCAAATAATTGTTAAATATATGATTGAAGAGCCTACAAAGCTGTTTTCAGAAGAAGAAACCTATTTTCTGTGTTTTCAACGATTAATCGTCATGAGTTAGTTCCATACGTTGTGATTAGTCCTACTTACTAGTGTCTACTCTACCGGCCGTTTTCCCTCAATTGAGGAAATTTTCAACCAATCAGAAACTGGACATCACCCTTCTGAAATTTTCTGATTGGTTGAAAATTGTCCTCAATTGAGGCATAGTGCCTCAATTGAGGACAATGGTAGAGTAGACACTAGAGTACCGTAGGCACCCCCCATGCTTTACAATAAAAGAGGAGCAGCTTGGACGACCTGTAATCGGCAGAACGAGCAGAGCTGCTTTCTACAAGATAGGCACGGTAATAGCCCAGGAGTCCCACCATTTTAGGCTACTTTTTTTCATACAAACCATTTAGGCTACTTTTTTAATACAAGATGCAAGGAGGCAATAGGAAATAGCCTTGTGTTTTTAGTATGACCTCTAATGTCAATAGAAAGAATTTACTGGAGCTATAATATTTTTTTTAATGATTATTTTTTCCGTTTACTACTACTCTTGTTTTGTTTTCTATGTTATTATTATTATATTTTTCTCTACAATATGACTGTTCTTCTAAGTTGGATGTACAGGTACGAGTACTTAGTACAAACCGACCTACCCGGTACCTTGTATGTTTCTAAACGGTAATGCTACAACATGACCCGCCACAAAGAGATGATTCGATGTCTCGTCAACCAAGACTAGAATATTCTGCTACAGCGTACTGGAAAACCGTCATGGTAAAATAATTATATCAATACTAAATTCACGCTCATATGTTTATTCAGAAATCATGCTGTTAATGATAATTGCAATCTAGGCCATTACCGCAAAATTACGTTCACGGGCGCGCCTAAAACATGCTGTACAGGTACCGGGTAGTAAGAAGGTAGTTAAAATTAGATCGGTATTAGTCAACGTTGGAACCGGAGGGAATGGGACTGCCTGTAGGACATACCAGGTACTCTACCTGGTACGACCTATCATGTACCTGGTACCAGTACGATGTACCTTGCACATCACTCGTATCCAGATATACCTGGTACCTGGTACACCCTTACCAGTACCGTTTTTACCATGTGGTTGTTGTAAGTATGATAAGTATGGCAGAAACTCCATCTGGTATCATATATTTTATATAGCAGGCAATTTTTATTTGTAATCCTTACAGAAACTGTACAAACTAACGTAGCAGCTCTTACAGTACGTTTTGCAGTATCACAAGTTATTATACATGTTGAAGATAAGGACTCGCCAAGTAGTAGGGCATCCACTGAGGAAACTCTAGTTCAAGGCCGAATAGTACCAGGTACTTCTTACTGTACCTCACCAGGTACCAGGTAAAACAGGACTCTCTAGATACTAGAGAAGGACTAGAGAGGTAAGAGATTCAAAACAGGCTTACCTGGTACCAGGTAATGTCAGAGCCCAGCAGAAACCCTCTCTCTACTAGAGTCCTACATAAAAGACTATTAGTTTTGTCAAGAATACCAAATTGCAGGTAGAAATGGGGCTAGTTATTCATACATCTCGGAGTTTCCGAATTTCGGAAGAAACAAAATAAGACTGGCGCTATTAAAATGTTATCTTTCCGGGTTTCTTTGGCCAAAAATGGTCAAAATTGAAGATTTGAGTT